>JANRMT010062805.1:0-54676 GCA_026402145.1 Polypterus bichir lapradei
GAGGCGATACTATAGACACACACACACACACATTCCAAAATACACTTATTTGTACAGAGTGCTTTTGTGATGAAGAATAATTGAGGCTAAATAAGTCTAAAATAAGAGTTTTTTTTCATTAGGGTCAGTATTGAACTGCAGCACAGTCATGCAGTATACAATAATTAATAATTTAGAGAGTGGGCATTGTCAGTAAAGCTTTGCTTGACTTGATATGAACTGCCTTAAGTTTGAGCATGAGATAATCAGGATCTGCATCAATGCTGCTGGCCTTTGTCAGCAGCTTAAACAAATGTTTCTGTTTTAAAATCACTTGTAAGGATTTTGCAAAGCAGTCAGGCATTAGTGTGAGAATACATCCAGGCAGCTGTTAAGCTCATACTGAGGTATTTATGTTGGTTTCCCTAATGCACATCATGTAACCCAGTAGTGTCAGCATTCAGTCCTAACAGGCCATCTTTTCGTATTTTGGCTTAACTTCATGAATCCATTCATACATTAATTTTGCAAACCTATATATTCCATAATGGGAGTGCCAAAAGCTGAAGCCAATGAAAACAGCATAGAGTTCAAGACAGAAACCAAACATGAAAGAAATACCTGTCGATCAGAAGGTACGCATACATGTTACTTGATGGACCAATGGAGTTTTAGTCTTGAAAATGTGGAAGGAATCTGGAGTACTTGAAATAAATCCATACTAACATGCAGAAAACATGAAAACTCAACACAGATACTTCCTAGGCTGAGTTATGAACCCAGGCCTCAGGAGCTGCAAGGTAGTAGCCTTAATTATTATGCCCACTGGTCACACTTTATGTTACTTTAAATATTTTATTTACAGAAGCAATTTTGGCAAAAAAAATACTCATGGTTTCTTTTTAATTTATGGGACCTGCATACTTTTAAACTATATTAAAAGTATGTATGTCCTATAAAGTATGAAAAAGGTTAACTTTTCCCATCAGATCATACCAGTTCTAGGTGAACATCATTCATGAATTAATTCATCCAATTTCTCAACTGCTTCTTCCAGTTCAGGGTAATAAAGATTCAAAATCTATGAGAATGTCAGAAAATTGGAACTAGCCATGGATGAAATTTGGGACAGAGTCATACTTAATTCTACCAGTCCATGGAACATCAAACATGCATGTTTTTGACTGTGTGAGGAGAGACACGCAAACACACAGAAAACAAACGCCACACAGGAAAGAAATCAGAAGTTTAATGGATTAAAAAAAGTACCTGCAGTACTATTGTTTGGCCCACAGATTAACACAACAGAATGTAAAATTCTCAAAACCACCTAAGACAAAGGATCAGCTCTTGTGTGAAAAGGAGGAACCAAACCTACAAGAGGTGCCAGTCCATTGCATCAACGTACATCACACATCTTTGGGATCTGGAAGGAAAACTGGAGAGAACCCTAGTCAGACACAGGTAGAACACGGCAAAACCACATAGATAGTGACTGGGCATGGGATGTCAATCACTGCAATGCCATGTCATCCTGTCCGCAAAGTATTTATGAAAATTAAGTGTTCTTTCTTTCTTTCTTTTGTGGAAGCCAGCCTCGGACACAGACAGACAGACACCAATGGATTAAAACACCACCACACGTTTATTTACAATTTATACACGAGTGCACACAACCCCTCAAGTCTGGGCCTCTCACTAGTTCTCTCTTCACCGCCTCCACTCCTCTCCTCTGAGCTTTGTCCTCTTCCACCCGACTCCAGCTGACGAATGGAGAGAGGCTGTCCCTTTTAAGTCCACCCGGCCGTGCTCCAGGTGCCTCCGGACGAGTTTATAGCCGCAATAGCACATGGAAGCACTCCGGGTGTCCCTGGTTTTCCTTCCACCAAAGTGCTGACATCCAGGGCTTCTCAGGCGTTCGGGCGCCCTCTGGTGGTGACCACAGGCCCCTATAGGGTTGCACCTCCATACCAACCAGGACATCTGCCCTCTCGTGGTCTGGAGGAGGCGTAGTCCCTCTCCCGGCTTCTTTCTTTCTTTTATTTAGTTAAGTTTGCTTTTAAGTTTGAATGAATATTTTTTTCTATATATAAATTAATGTAAATCTACCTGCCTTAGAAAAAAAAAAATTGTTACACATGCAACTAAATGCAAACTTTAAAAATGACATTCCTTTACCAAGATGTACATTATAAGACTTTGATTTTTTTTTTTCTGCAGATATTGCAGAAATTACATTTTCTAAGCAAATGTGTTGGTCTAAGGTTTAGTTTTTCAAATTTAACAAACAGTAACAGACCATAAAATGCTTCTTTGATCTGTAAATCTTTATCCATCACATGGATAACATACAGGGTAGTGGCTTTAGTGGTCATAACTCTTTATACACTCTGTGCAATGTTATTTTGGATAGTCATATTAATGCTTGACTGATATGACCTACACATTCATACAAGGAAGTTCTTCTGCATTTACCAGAACAGTTCAATTACCAATTTCTGGAAAAAAATACTTCATTTTTATTATTTTTACTATTATGTACATTAGAAAAGAAAAATATTAAGTAAGAAGTAAGTAAGTAAGTAAGTAAGTAAAATAAGTAAATAAATGTTTATGACAACACAGTGGTGCAAAGGTTGTGCTCCTGCCATGTAGTGAGGAGATGAGGATTCTTTACTTGACTTCTCCATGTGTGGAGTTTGCAAGTTCTCCTCATGTCTTTGTAATTTTCCTAGAAGTTTTTTGGTTTTCTCCAACAGTAAAAAGACATGGAGGTTAGTTGGACTGACAATGCTAAATGTGTGTGTGTGTGTGTGTGTGTGTGTGTGTGTTCACCCTGTGACGGACTTCCCTGCTCATGGATTGTTTCTGCCTTGTGCTGTATGATTGCTAGGACAGGCTCCAGCCCCTGGTGACCCTGTTAAGGATTAAGCAGGATTGGAAAATGGTATGGTATAAATTTTATCTTCTCATTGAGCAGCTTGTCATTGACAGGCTGTGCTGCATTTATTGTTGAGATTTGTAAGGTCTTTTCTTCTGTAAATGACTATGTTACTAAGGTAAGCAGGTTTTTTGATTTGGAATGCTAGTGGCACACATATCTGTCACTGCAATTATACAAATGTCTTTCCTTTGTATGTGTGTGTGATGTAAAGATTCATATTTAACTGGAGTACTAGGGTGTTGTACAGTGTTAACCATTATGAATGTAGTGAGAAGTCAAGCAAAATGACACCTTTTATTGGCTAACTAAAAAGATTACAATATGCAAGCTTTTGAGGCAACTCAGGCCCTTTCTTCAGGCAACATCTTTTTAGTTAGCCAACAGAAGGTGTCATTTTGCTTGACTTCTCACTATATTTAACTGGATGATTAATGTTTAAAAAAATAAGTTTGAAGTGTCTTTAACAGATTTCTGCTTTGGCAGAGTAATGCTCACATAATCTTTCAATGGGCTGGATGGCATTGCTTTCTTATGCATTACTTGTCAGGATCATCTGCATTACTGGCTGCCAACACACTTTACCACTGAGATACAAACAGCAGTGTTTCTATTTTGATTTTGCCCAGAATTTAATGTTGTTGCAGGTATAGAACAGAGTTGTGATTGACTTGTTATGAGCGGGCAGAGAAGGCATTGATGAGTGGTTTTAAAATGAATAGGTCAGGTAATGCACGTGTGTTGCTTTTCTTGACCTGTTTTTAACCTTCTTTTTCTCCTGCAGTGTTCCAGCATGTTACCATTTACATATTCAATATCTTATGATTTCGTTATATTTGAAATTTGTATTTGTTTTGAATTAAAGAATTATAGGCGCTTTCGTCGCGACCTTTCTCTCTCTCACTCACTAGTAAAGCACCCTCAATAGCTGCCCCCTCCCTTTTTCTGTTAAGATGCTTTAACACTCCGACTCAGAGTTATGAATTGGGATTTGAAGTGACACAGATATACAGAGAGATAAAAGAGAGAGACAGAGAGGGGTGGGGGTCATCAGACGAGCTGGTACCCATCACATTGGCACTCACTGCTCGGCAAGCGGCACTTGAGCTCTGACAGGTTGGGCTGAAGGCGGCACGAGGACAGGTGAGTCGTCACGTTGTTATCTTAACAATCGAAAGGTTTAAATATTTCAAAAAGCACACAGACTCGCTGTGCAGATCGCCACCTAACATTAATGGTGACTAAATGATGAAAAGAGAAATCTTAACTGTCATTCGGCAACTGCGGATGGACTGGGCGTATGACCGATCGATAATCGATCATAGAGACAGGCACAAATAGACAGTTTTGGTAGCTATTATCGCCAGGATGTCAAACTAGTGTTTTATTAACTACATAATCAGATAGGTTGGGCTGATGCTATGTTGTGTGTGTGCTCTTCTAAGGTTTGCCATTCTTAATTTTCTTGTAATGGTTTAAGCGCGTGACAACTCTTCCCTTGATCATTGTAATGAAATTAGATATGAGTAAAATTAGTACGTGAATCACTTTTTTTTAAAGATTGTAATATTCGTCACTACAACCCACCACTCTTTTAGACATTTCTTGTTTTGAGAGCGACCTGACAGCAATCTGTATGGAGGGCCGCACAACCCAAACGGTCATCCAGCCCTAAATTAAGCGAAAAGTTGTAATCCTTTGAATTGACATTTTCTTGAAGTCTTTCCGTACAGAATTCACAAAACGCTCCCTCCGGTTTCACGGGTGCAATGAATTTTAAGAGCAAATCGATTTTTCCTTTAAAGAACGATCATCCTTTTCAATTAGTAGTTGAACGAAGTCAGTTGCACTGTAAGGTGAAATTATGAGGTTTCCAAAAACATAAAAAAGAAGAAAGAGTTCTAAAGGATTATTTTTATTTATCACTATAGTATTTCGGACACATAATACACCGAGAGCTCTGAGTCTGCCTGTTCAAGTTTAGATTTGTGAGCGAACGGTGGCAGATGGCACGGCGCAGAAAAACAAACTTTTATGACTGTAAAATACAAAGACTGCTAAAAAGAACAATTTTAACCTGTTATGGAAAGATCTGTATGCATAGGTGAAGAAAACAAAATAAATCAACAACGATTTCGTAACATTAGTATAGCAGGATACCGATACGTAATGAAAGAAATAAAACTAACAGAAAGGCACAATAGAAACTGTACAAACATGAAAAAAAAAAACAAAACTGCATTGTAGATATATAGATAAGTACGAAATTCATTAAGTATATGTACATTTAGATAGATAGATAGATAGATAGATAGATAGATAGATAGATAGATAGATAGATAGATAGATAGATAGATAGATAACCTGTTGTTTTTACAGAGCGGGGAGTCATGTCATTCAACAGCAGTGCCTCTGCCTTGTCGAACTGGACATGTGGACAGCGATGTGCAGCCCAAGATCATAACGGGACCCTATCGGAGAGCAAATTCAAATCTGCACTGACACCTGCAGCTGACCTGGTCATCGGGGTATTTATTGCTGTAACAGGTCAGATTTACTTAATGTTTCTCTTTTTTGATCTGTTATCTGGAGTTGTGAAGTGCATTGGTTTGCTGAATAAATAAGAGTATGATTTGTTACCATTTAAAACAACAAAATATAATTAAAGATGTGCTTTACATTGTCTAAGTATAAAGCGTTTTTACCATCAGCACAGATCGATATTATTGTGGATGCTGTGCGTTACACAGCTTGCACTAAGCTTTAATGAAGATTGTCTAATTTTCTGCTGCCCTCTCACTATCTGGTGATAGTGCTTTTTTTCTGAACATTTTACTCTATTGTATAAAACTGGTATTAGAAATAACCATGCACTCATGCCCAGCAAATGATAAAGACACATGGTTTAACTATTCTTTTGATTTATATATATTCCATCAAAATAATACTACCTTGAATTAGTGTTTTAGAATACATACAATACTAGAATGAATGCAAGCAGCCAAAGAGTGCTCATGAGCTACAGTACACACAGTAAAATGGAAGCACATCTACAAATTCATCCTCATTTTCGTTCTTCTCTTCCTGCTGAAGGTTGTAAAAGCAACATGCTGTGGTGGGCTGACCAGGCCATGTTATTTCCAGCAACTTAATCCGACTCTTCCAAGGAAGGTCAAGAGATATAATCCCTCTATCTCATCTTTGGACAAACCCTTCAATCTTTCCACAGGGTGCCATACTTACTTTTTTTCTCCCATGGCAAATGTTGATATCCTACCGCATGTCCAAAGCAGTTCAATAGGTTTCCCTTGTTCTGGGGAAGCAGACATTCTATCTTTAGATCCTTCCATATTGCTGAGCTTTACATTTTTTAAATCTCCATGACTTGTTCTTTATAAATTTATTTCTGTTGTAATGTAGGATTTTTATGTTAGTGGCATCCATCCATCCATCTTTAAGAACTCATATACTGTGCATGTATAAAAGTGGACTCTGACATGAACGCTCCTTATGTTCAGGTTTCAGATTTGTGGACAGACCTTGATTAGTTGCAGCAGATGGATAATAATAGACTGTATTGTAATGAATAATAAAGCATAATATTTCTGCTTTTAAAGACTAAGCAGTTTAGTCTCATTGGAACCAGAAAACACCTTGTGTTCAGAAGAGCTTCTGTCAAATGAAAAATTATTTTGTTAATTTGTCTTGTTTTATTAAATAACACCTCCCCTTTCTTGCTGATGAAAATCTATGCATTATAAAATAAGGATGAAAATATTTTGCAATCATTAAGTTTGAATGAATGGATTTCCGTATGATGTACTATACTACTGCATATTCTAATATATTATTGTTTAGCTTACTTGTCTATCCATTTTCAATTATATTTCCTTCTAATCTTCATTTCTTGGAAACACTTCAGAATAAGGGCATCATGTGCTTGCTCTACAGCATCTTTTAGTTATTATTGTAATATACAAACAACCCCCTTTTTAAAGTCTTGCTATACAGAACTAAGCAATTACTAGAAACACTATAGGTGGTGGTCATTGATGGTTTATACATCTTACTAAGACCAAACAAAGCATTAGTTAAGGTCTTGTTACACTTCAGCAAGTATGTAATAGTTGCACTTTGGTGACACCTCTTTAAATGTGCTACCCTCTTTTTACACATTAGCATCCATCCATTATCCAACCCGCTATATCCTAACACAGGGTCACGGGGGTCTGCTGGAGCCAATCCCAGCCAACACAAGGCGCAAGGCAGGAAACAAATCCCGGGCAGGGCGCCAGCCCACCGCAGGGCACACACACACACACACCAAGCACACACTAGGGACAATTTAGAATTGCCAATGCACCTAACCTGCATGTCTTTGGACTGTGGGAGCAAACCAGAGCACCCGGAGGAAACCCACGCAGACACAGGGAGAACATGAACTCCATGCAGTGAGGACCCAGGATCGAATCCGGGTCTCCTAACTGCGAGGCAGCAGCACTACCCACTGTGCCACCGTGCTGCCCCACACATTAGCATAGCAGTTGCTGTTTTTACTGTATCTCAGTATAGCTTCCTACCTTTTCATGGTGAAAACAGCCCAAAACTCATAAAAAGCTACATACACATTTCAAAAGCCAGTGCGATAAATTTATTGTATTTACTGGGGTACAAAGCAGGGAATATAAATTAAAACTGCAAGAATTTAATTCTATTGCAGACCAGGCTTGTGCATATTAATTGATTTGTGTCAATGTCCAGGTCTTTATGCCTTGTATATCTGCCACCCAGAAATAAAATGGAAAGTTAGGTAGTGCCATGCCACCTTCTGCTTTAGGTAATTGTAGAGTCGTCTTTTGGATGTGTGGATATTTCATAATATAATATGAATAAATGCAGTTATGATTGAATCTAATTTCTTAAAAATTGATTTGTTAATGTATAAGGGGATGCTTTGAAATAGAAAAAGAAGCTTGGGAAGGATGTTCATCTTGACAGTGTTGATTCTCACTGCTAATGTGAGATGAAGGGCAGACCATCTATGCAAAACTTGTTTAATTTTTTCCATGCAGACAGCAAAAGTTTGTTGAAAAAGAGCTGTGATATTTACCCCTAGGTGTTTAACCTAATCTGCTAAGATGAATGGGAAAGTGTCCAGTGTAATATTGTGTGCTAGAAAGTTTACTGGAAAAAGCACACTTTTAATTTTGAGTGCAGATATCTTTTGAAAATCTGCTAGTGGCTTTGGAACTGCTGCCATGGAATTTTGTGGGTCTGATATATACAGTATAGTACCATAATGTCTGCATATACTAATATTTTCTGTTAATGTCCTTCTCTGGCAATCCCCTTTATTTCTGATGCATTTCAAAAGTAAACAGCCAATGGCTCAATGGCAATTTCAAAGAGCAATGCTGTTAGGGGGCATCCTTGTCGAATACAATATTCTAGTCTGAAATAGTCTTAAATAACAAACGGAGGCTTCTGGACTGGTATACAGTAGTCTGATTCATGCTCATATGATTGGGCTGAGCCCAAATATTAGTTTACTAATTTAGACTTCTGGTTTATTTACCTAAAACATTGTAAAATATCATTTTAGAGTATGAATATTAAAAGGTCTAGCAATTTTGTTACAAACATTTTTTAATGTTTCTTGTGGTTAAAATCGGTCAACCTTTTTTGTTTACCTGTGGAAAAGGTTTTGCCTACTAGGGTACTGCAGCCTTGTGCTTTGAAACAATAATTGAAACGAAATTGGGAATAAAAATGCACAGTGATAATTTCTGAAATTCTCAATCAGTTTGGAGCAGTAGAAGAAACCATGATGATTACTTGAAGATACTCAAGCCTCCTACAATTAATAGAATTCTGCTTAAGAGAAACAAAAGTTATTTTACTATTTATCACATTTGGTCTATGCAGTCAAGATGTGCTACCAATGAGACATAAAGTGTACATTATAGATCAGGTAGTCAAATCCGATTCTGGAGGACTGCAGTCGGGGCAGGTTTTCATTCCAGCCTCTTTCTTAATTAGTAGCCATTCCTGCTGCCAATGGAAAATACTTATTTTGCTTTCATTTTAATTGACTTGCGTTTAGGATTCAGAAGTGTCAATTGCTTCTTTATTGAAAGGAAATAAAAAAGAAAGTCTGAGAAATTCTGATCTTCGATAGTCCTTAAAATATTTTAATATTGCTCTCAAGAAAAAGAATATCGACAGTTTTTGAACAGTCTTGGCTACTAAAATGAGAACACTAAGAAGCCATTGAATCAAAATATGCCCAATATTAAAGCCACAATTGGTTTCTAATTAAGAAATTAGAGTGAAAACAGTGGCCAGAAAGTGAGTTTGAACCCCTTGTTTTAACTGCTTATTTGTTGACACACTTTGCAACTCATTGTTATTTGGTAGCTGGCAAAGGAAAAAAAAAATAAGGGTTCAGGATCTTAAAAAGCAAGACAATTAAAAGAAAAGTGAAAAACATTCATTCTGTTAGCAGGAGTAATTGGCTACTGATAAGCAAAATGGCTGAACGAAAACCTGCAGCGACTGCAGCCTTCCAGAATACATGTATGAGTTTGACACCACTGTGAAAGACAGAAGGTTGTATAGCTCCACTTGATGAGGCTTTAAAAATAACTGAAATGAGAGAGAAATGGTCCAGTTTGAGAATTTCCACATTGAATATTTTTCTTCTGCATTCCAAGCTGCTTTTTTACCTTCGTCAAGATTCAGACTGCCTCTGTTTTCTGTTCTCAGTAAGGACAATCAGCACCATGAAACCCTCAAAGCCCAAATCCCAGTTATTAACCCATCTTGTTATATTTTAAAGCATGTGAAAATAAGCAATCTCCCTTTTATCCTTGGCTTTATTATAATGTCAATGTGTACGTGGCCCATTGTTGTTCCACACATTATTACATGCTACTGCATGGTGGCGGTCTTGAACCTTGATCTCTGTTTGTCTTGCAGGAATCCTATCTATTACAGGAAATGGCCTTGTCATTGCCGTCTTTAGCCACAAAAACAGACGCCTCAAAGCTCCGGAGCTCATGGTCATGAATCTTGCCGTGTGTGATTTTGGATATGCCCTCCTTGGAGCTCCATTTCTCATGTATTCCAGGTCAGAAAATTTTGGTCAAGTAGAGGTTGTTCCAGTGGTCCTCAGTCTTTTTTAATGCGGACTGCAACTCTAGTAGTCAAAGTAGTCTGCGAAACAAGAAATCAGTGTGATTCCTTGAAAAGGAAACTGAATATTTGCTTACAAATAAGACTGAATTTGGTAACAATATCAATATGTGTTTATTAATTTTTTTAGATTAAACCTTTGATCTCAAAACACACCATTGAAGAAGAGCACCCATTAAATAAAATCTACAATAGCTTTTCATAATTAGAAAGAACAAAACCAACCCCCCAAACTATTTCATTAAAAATATATACTTAATGCTTCAACAAACAGAAGGGATGACTTTCAGGTTCAATAACAGCAAAGCAGCTCTTCAACTTCTTCTTCACTTGTTTGTTTTTCTGAGCATTGACTGTGGAGTTTATTAGTGTTTGTTTCATTACCTGTTATTGTCAGATGTTTCTCCTCTATCAAGACAAATCTGTCCACGTTCTTCAGCTACTTGTACTCTGTGCAAAAATGATTCCTGTCTTGCACCCAGTGATTGCTGGGGTAGGCTCCAGCTGCCCCATGCCCCTGCCCTGGATAAGCAACTCAGGATGATGGATGCATGGATGGAAGTTCTTCAGTTTTTACCTTTACAATGATGCAAGCAACATGGTGCCACCTTATCTTGTTTTTCATATTAAGTTAGGAGAGTGGTCTCTATCAGAGGTTGATGTACATTGGCCTTAACGTAGAAGAACTAGAAAAATTACACTTTGCAAAAAACCAAAGGGGTAACAACATTTACTATTAGCAGGATTGTATTTCCTTTTATTTTAGTTGGAAAATATAGTAATACCTTCCTTTACACATTCCAATCTCTGAACAAATTCTCCAAAAAAAAAAAAAAATTTCTTGTTCAATGCCTCAGCAAGAGGAGTGAAACAATATCTTTTCCTAATTAATAAACACTGAATACGCCAATAAATGATTACTGTACTTACCAGCTGGACTGCAGATGGATTTTAATATTCCTGAAGTTAAAAGCTGTGAAGATAGTGGTGAGTAAAGAAACACACTCCCAAAAAAAGAAAAAGAAGTCCAATGAGCAGATGAAAATGGCTTCTCTTCTTTCAAGTCCCAGTAGTTGCTCTCTGACTGACATTAGCATGTTCCCCCCATGACTCTGTGGGACTCCTTCCTCTGCCAAGTGTGATTGACTGCAAGTGTGCTCCTAGATTGACTGGCATCCAGTTTATTGGTGGATCCTCCCTTGCCCGCATGTTTATTTTTTTCCCTCCAGTGCTTCAGTTACTCCAAAAACACGCTACGTTACGCTGCGACACTAAATTGGCCTTGTATATTTCTTTGTTGAGAGGTGCTGATTCCTGCCTTGCATACAAAGATAGCAGGACAGACTCTAGTTCTCTTAAATACTAAATCACTACTAAATAGGCAGGTTTAATTAGTGGATGAGCATTTGTAATTATTCTGTAGATTCTTTTTAAAAGGCAGTGAGGACTCCCCATGGCTTATGTTTTATTTTTTAGTGTGAGATTTAGGATGATATGTTCTTGGTGTTTTCTGTCATTTAAAAACAAACTGGACAAGTCTTTCTGAAATTTTGTATTATATGTGGTGCTCATTAAAGCTTAGAAAATATCATTCAATAATGTCCAAAAGCACCACTTATTATTAACTTACAATTGACCTTTCAAAATCTTTTAAAAAATGTTTGTAATATGGTATTATCAATGTAATTAAAGTAAGTACATAAGTAATGCAAAAATAATTGCTAAGCTTTATTAACATTTTTTGCATTTGCAAATTTCACAAATGATTAAACATCTTAGGACCATCATGACAGCAGGGGGCAGCACAGTACTACACAATCTACTCATCTAAAGCGACACATTATCTGTCATTTCAGCTTTGTGCACAAGTGGGCCTTTGGCTCAGTTGGCTGCACCTGGTATGGAATCCAAGGATTTGTGTTCGGGATTGGAAGTCTGTTAACTACCATGCTGATTAGCATTGATCGATGTTTAAAAATCTGCAGCATCAAATATGGTGGGTCTAAGATTCAAGCTAAGCCATTTTGCCTCAATGTAAAGTCTCTTTTCTGTCCTCCTGGAATTACTCACTGACAGCTATTTGTGTCTTTCTCAGGTCAGTGGGTAGAGCGTCACCATATTACTGGACTCATCCTTTCAGTTTGGTTGTACACCCTGACCTGGGCTATCCTGCCTGTGTTTGGGTTTGGAAGCTACGGACCTGAGCCTTTTGGGACGAGTTGCACTATAGACTGGTGAGACTGTTTGGTTGTCCTAAGTAGAACTGATATCAATTAATGCTTCTTTTTTAGTCAGAAACAACCATCTGCTGACTTGTGCTTTAGGACTCAGGCAGTTATACCTGAGCTTTAAGAATCAGCCTGTCTCTGATTAGATGAACCTTTGTCCACCATGTTTTTCTCTTTGACAGGTGGAAGGTGACCTACTCAGCCAATGACAGACTTTATGTCATTCTCATCATGGCTTTCTGTTTTGGTATTCCAACCTGCATCATTGTGTTTTGCTATGTTAAAATTATCTTTACTGTGCGTGCTTCTTCTCGATTTGTGGCTTCCATCTCAGCAAGCACAGTCACAGGCAACACCAATGAGATGAAGCTGACTAAGGTAGGTTGTTTTCAAAGGGGTGCTGAGTTGGAGGTTGAACTGCGGCCCAGCTGATGATCTTGGAATAGAAACTACACTTTTGAAAATTCCCATAGGAAAATTTTACTGCTCAAAGTTTAATCTCTGATGGCTCATGAGACTTAAGAGAGTCTCATTTAAAAAAAATCTACTTCGTCAAAGATGTTTCTCCTACATTTCCTTAGGACAAATACTTTTAGACTAAAAGGAGACATGCAACACAACTAAGGTTAAAGGAGTCAAAACTGAGAATTTGGTTTGGGAAGCATGTTGTATTTGTGAGATCTCATCAGATTTTTGCTTATTATTGAACAGATGCCTTTACCCAAGGTGACTTACAACATCTGAAATATGTTTGGTTACATTTCTTTTGTTTTTTGCAATTGCAATACAGGTAGATGAAGTGAATTTTGTGTGGTCACATATTGTCAGGAGTGGGATTTGCACCCACAGCCTTAGGGTTTGAAGTCCAAAGTTTTAACCACTGTGCCACCGTTTTCTTCCAGAAAGACTATCACCTAATTGGAGCATTACAATATAAGTTATACAACTACTAGAAACTAATATTATTATTCAGAAGCAAAGACTACAGTTTTGTAATCATAATAAATCTGGGCTGCACTAGATCCTATCAATCTATCAATCAACTTTATTTAAACTGCAAACTCACCATGCAGCATGGTCCCAATGCACTGTACAAATTAGAATACATGGTACAAGATATAAAATAAGCAAATAATAACAGAAAATAAAACAACATCAATGTTGAGGGTATAATCTATATATATATAAAAGCCAAATACCACTGACCCACTCATCACGAAATCTCCCGAACCATGAGGACTTGGGAATTAAAATTTGGAATGTAGGTTACCCTTGGCCCATAGGTGCTCGCTAAGAAACGGTTTTAAAAATTTCGTGTTGTTCAGTCTGTATGTCTGTCCGCTTTTCACGAGAGAATTACTTAATGGATTTAGATGCGTTTTTTTTCTATAATTTGCTTGAACTTTTCGGCTGATTTTGCAACTTCTCTCATCACGCTAAGCACCATAGTTCGCTTGCGGTACCGATGTATTTATGCAAATCCAACAGAGTGGCTGTGGGCTGAGAGTAGCGGGGCGGGGCCTTCCTTATTTACTTGCCAGCCTCTGTTCGAGTTAGTCTACGTCTTGCCACATGTGGCAGCATACCTTGCCTCTGTTTAGCTAGCAATACCTGTTTGTTCAACAGACATTTTGATCTACAAATTGTTAAAGAGTAACGTTTGACGTTTTTGAGAGAGAGATCAGAGCTCCATGTGTTTTAGAGAGTAGCTGCTGATTGCCAGAGATATCATGGCCATGTGCTTTTCTCCCCACGCGGGAAACGCTTTCCCATCAGAGCTGAACATGATCAGATATAGTGCCAACGTCTACTGATTTTTAAAGTTTGTCCTGTTTCAAAACTATGTGGGCGAAACGACGGGGTACAGCTAGTAACTAATACAACTGAAATAAAATGACATTAAAACATTTAAAGTTTAGGTATGTCAACAAAGGAACACTATTTCAAGGATGGTAGACCTGACTGAATTGTAAGGTATGTTGTAATGAAGGGAGTAAAGGTAGGTTTTAGTTTTGATTTAAAAGTCTCAACTGAGTGCGCTTCTCTTACACATAATGGCAGGCCATTCCAAATATAAGGTGCGCAGAGCCTAGTAAATCATAGCATTTTATTACCTCAAACAATTGTCCATACATTTCATCATATATTACTGAACACACAATGCAAAGAGTTTCAAATTGCAAAAAATATGTCAAGACACTACAGTACTTGGAAAATCTGAGCCCATTGTGTGACTCTGCAGAGATCTCAGCTGAAACTTAAGAGGAGACGGATGTGAGAATACCAGGGTATGTTTTTCTCAAGAGAAAAATCGGAGAAGCATAAGACAAAAGAAAATGTTTCCATTACATTTCTTCATGATCTTATTGTTGTCCAGTAGAAACTAAAAAGATATTAAGGAGATCACTTTTTAGATTTTTCATTCCTCTGAGTTTGTATTAGTAGTAGAATAACATCTCTCTTTTCCCTGAACAGATTGCTGCAGTTATCTGTTCCACGTTCTTCCTTGCTTGGAGCCCATATGTGGTGGTTTCTTTTTACTCTGCCCTCCAAAGTACAAGTGTCCCTTATCTACATGCAAATGCTAGACCACCAGAAGAGAACAGTCTACCTAGGTTGCCACCAGAGCTGAGTGCGGTTCCTGCACTGTTTGCCAAGTCCCACTGTATGGTCAATCCTCTCATCTATCACATCATGAACCAAGATTTTCATTCTCATGTGAGGAATCTGTTCTCCAGAGGATCTATTCATAGCCATTCAGCTGGAGGAAGTACCAAGTTCTCCTCTCTGAGGCAAAGTACAATCAGCAGGCAATACTCCCTTGGGCGTTGTGTGAGCCTGGAGATTGCTGAGCTAGGGACAGAGGAGGACGAAGCACTGGCCAGTGTCAGAGGCCAAGCCTGTTGAAGTGGACTGTAGCAGGTAGACAATACTAAAACCATCACTTTGTAGTATAAGTGACTTAGTAACTGTAAACCTGGGAATGTTCTGTTTTGATTTTTCTGTTGTTAACCTTCCACTGAAAACAAGTGACTTGTATCTTAATATATCTTTTGTTTCAACATTGCTTGAATAATTATGACAATTGGTCATGCTACTGAAACCTGCAGTTCAAAACTACTGACTTGATTTTTGTATACAAAACACATTGTTCTGAAATTCTCCAATGCTTTACAGTCGTGGCCAAAACTTTTGAGAATGACACAAGTATTGGTTTTCACAAAATCTGCTGCTTCACTGTTTTTAGATCTTTTTGTCAGATGTTTCTATGGTATACTGAAGTATAATTACAAGCATTTCATAAGTTTCAGAGGCTTGTATTAACAATTACACTAAGTTTATTCAAAATGTCAATATTTGCAGTGTCGGCCCTTCTTTTTCAAGACCTCTGCAATAACACCCTGGCATGCTGTCAATCAACTTCTGCACCAAATCCTGACTGATGGCAGCCCATTCTTGCATAATCAATGCTTGGAGTTTGTCAGAATTTGTGGGTTTTTGTTTGTCCACCTGCCTCTTGAGGATTGACCACAAGTTCTCAATGGGATTAAGGTCTGGGGAGTTTGTTGGCCATGGACCCAAAACTTTGTTTTATTCCCTGAGCCACTTAGTTATCACTTTTGCCTTACAGCACAGTGCTCCATCGTGCTGGAAAAGGCATTGTTTGTCACAAAATTGTTCTTGGATGGATGGGAGAAGTTGCTCTTTGAAGCAGCAAACTTTGTGAAAACCAATACTTGTGTCCTTCTCAAAACTTTTGGCCACGACCATACTTATTAAGGGAGGGACCATGAAGTAAAGAAATAGCCAAAGAAATTGACTTCAAAAGTATACAATTTGTTATTATGTGTCACAGCCATATAAAAATGGTTTACGCAGGCAGCAGCACTGAATTAGGGTGTTATGGCTAATCAGCTGGTGTGATTGTAATCTATGTAACTTAAAGGCTTCCTCCCATTTTAACTGGAAGTAAAGACACATCTGCATTTTTGAGCTGTCTGTTGGCTTCTCAGCCTTTCTGGTGGAGCCAATTAATTGGTCAAGACCACCATCAGTTATAACCAAGGGGACAACTTCTAACAGATAATGGGATATGGTGTTTTTCTTTTGGTGAAGTTTTTGTTGAAGTGTTCACAGCTGAAGAAGAGAATGATGGTTGTTTAGGAAGAATAACATAAATGGATGGAAGAGAAGACTGGCAGCTTGAAACAGAGAATGTAAAAAGAGTGTGGAGACGGGTGGCATAGCAGCAGATTCTGCTACGTCTTTAATCCAATGTCCTGCACTTGATATCTACATTCAAATACTGGAGTTAACACATTCTCACCTTATCTATGTAGTTTTTCCCAAAATTGCATAAGGTAGGTTTATTCATGAGTGCTGTTTGGCGATTAACTGCCTCCTTGTCCAGTGCTGCTAAGACATCACCTTGAATGGGTATGACGAGGCATAGGAAAGAACGTACTTTGAAGGAACAGCAGATGCAGAGAACATAAGAAATTTGACAAATTAGAGGAGATCGTCCAGTCCATTAAGTTTGTTTTATTATAGCTGAACCTTATCCAAAATACCTTTAAAGAGATGTCAAGGTTTCTGCTTTAACTACATTATTTGGTAGTTGGTGTGAAGAAGCGCTTTCTGGCTTCAGTCTTAAATACACTTCCCTTTAATTACTGCCAGCATGCTTGAGTACGTGATTCACCATTTCAGTGAAAGAATTACTTAGATCAACAGTATTGATTTTTCTGAGATTAGAGCCCATTGCCAAGCACTAGTTGTGTAATTCCTTTAGCTTGTCAGAGCAGGACACGCTCTTCAGACAAATGAATGTCATGCAATAATGGGGGGCATATGATGTACACAGACAGTGCTACCTTCTTGAGCAGTGAAGGGAAAAAGGGGATAGGCAAAACTGTTTAGCACACAAAACGATTTTGAAAGGCATAAAGAACAAAGTTAAATACAGGTAAAAAAAAAAGAGTGGGTTTGTAGGTAACAGAGGCAAAAGTCTCAAAGTAACATGAACATTAAAATAATAACCGTATCAGACGTCATGTTCGGTGATCGAGATGTTGAAGCTGGGAACTGGAAAAAAAAAAAAAAAAAAAAAAAACTAACAGAAAAAAGGAAAATAGGAGTCTGATGGATGGAAAAAACTGCTCCTGTACACAAATGTTACTCTAATATTGGTGTACGTCACTGTGGTTCATTTGCCAACAAAAGAGATTGTAAGTAAAATATTAAAAAGTGCTCTAATATTTTATTGCAGATGACTTATGAAAATAAACAGAAATTTTCAAAATTACAGATAAAGTCAAAGCTTTGCAAAAAG
The DNA here is from genome assembly GCA_026402145.1 of Polypterus bichir lapradei. Lineage (NCBI taxonomy): Eukaryota > Metazoa > Chordata > Cladistia > Polypteriformes > Polypteridae > Polypterus > Polypterus bichir. The sequence goes on from JANRMT010062805.1 coordinate 17,675, forward strand.
AACTGCTTTAACAAATGTATCAGTGTTACAGAAGTGTTAAGAGTTTAAATAAAAAAGTACACTTGCACGTATGGCCCAGCATGAAGGGAGCCGAGAGCAGTGAACGCTAATAATCCTCTGAAGAATAAGTGGATTGTCTTTCAGTTCCAGACCGCTATAAATATTGGTTAAAAGCCTGAAAATGTTTAATTATTTTATCATATTTAAAAAACTTAGACATGGATTTGTTTGGCTTTTTTCTTCACATCACTTCTTCTTCTCTGTCTCTTAAGTGGGCTTGAATTCCGTGTGTTTATTTTTTTACTTTTTTTCCTAGTTTTTCTTCATTCTGTAGTAAATGGCTGCATCTGTTTAGTTATTATCTGTTTGATTGAACAGCATGTCATTGTAATGCTTTGGTTTTTGACAATAAAATAATATTAAATAAAAAACACACCCTGGAAATGTATGAAAGAGGGGATCAAAGAACTGGAAAGGTCTTAAAGCTTACTGATCAAGGAATACCCAAGAGCAAATGTGTGTTCTGGGGTCTTTCAGACAAGACAGACAGACGTTACGAGGAAAGATGGATCTACTCAGTTATGGCACTAAAGAGTGGCGATGTGATGCACTTGCAGATACGAATTTCACCGTACCCTCTGCACATGACAACAATGGCTTTAGCACACGAGATGACAAGGGGAACAATAAATACAGAGAAAGGTAAAACACGTAGAAGGGAGATTTATGAAAAAAGACATAAGAAGAGAGATTGTAATGGATGAAATGGGAGAAAAACAAAAAAAAAAAAGAATAAAGCAGATACAAGGAAAAGGGATAGATGAGGCTAGATGGCTAAGATATTAAAACTACATTTCAAGAGTAACAATATGGAAAAAAACTGATAAAAGAAATAAAGGATTGTGTGAAAAAGGATAAGGTGCAGAAATGGTAAAAATTAAACCAAGATTATGGAAACAGGAAGACTAACAATCAGATGATGAATGTTTGTACGAAATATGAACCATGAAAGAATATGAGAAAAATGTGCTAGTGACAAGTCAGGGAACTCAAAAATCAAACTAAATATAGGTGTCAGAATTAAAAAGGAGACTGAATAAAGTAAATTAAATGAAAATGGCCCAGATAATGATATCAAGTCTTAAGCAACAGAGTTTAGACAAGTGTGATTTTTTTTTTTTTTTTTAATTGTTCTTGTTATATTGCACGCATACAGGCAAACAAAAAGGGTGGTGCAGATCTCTCCAATAATAAAATACATTTTCCTCCAAATTAAAAAGGTGTGTGGTAGGCTGACTGGTGACTCCGAATTGATCCCATGTGAACAGATGCTGGACCAGTGTGCCCAGTGGCTCCTTGTGGCACTGGCAGAGTCTAAAAAAAGGACTGATGTCTGTTTAGCAATTTCTTACTCTGTGTGCAATGGTAACCAGATGTTCTTCTTGCAGAACCAAGGTTAAATGTTGTGTTTAACAGAAATATGAAAAAATAAACAGACAGCACTGCTAGGTTTTGCTTGAAGATACAGCTTTTATTTACTGTGATTGTAGTCATCTACTTTATCCAACTGAACAGTAACATTTGAACCAATACATTTGTGTCACCCAGGCTTGTACCATTTCTTGAAGAACCCCCATTGTCACCCGCCATTTAATATCAGATCAAATATGCTCCTTTTACAAGCTGAGAGGAAAAGATTTGCTATCATATGGTATTACAGCAGCATTTCAAACCCTGGAGAAAAACTGATTATTAGTACAATTCTTTCAAGTCACATTTGGCGATGATGGAATGCAACAAAGCGTTTTTGGGTAATAAAGGCTAATATATTATTAAAGCCAAGGTGTAGCTTATGTGACACTAGAACAGAACAGATGATGAATGGCGGGCACTAGATAATGTTTCTAAAGAGCAGCAGCAATGTAAACACTGAATTTTGTGCTTACACTTGCTAGGCCTACACCCCTGCATTAGGAGCTCTCTAATCTCTTTGGCTGCCAATGCTCTCTTCAGCCAAGACACTCAGGTCGGGTAGCTCTCTTGGAAATTATTAAGAGTGCCCTCTGATCCAATGGCACTCCATTTAAGCTTGGCGCATGGTGGACTTGACCTGGTGTAAGGGGTTTGGAAAACAGATATTCTGTTCTTACCCATTAACCGAATTCTTGGTTTGACGGGTCTCTATTTATGCTTGAAAGGTGTGAAAACATGTGTTTTGATACCATTTTGCTGTATTTATTTTATTAAGCTGATTTTAAATGAAATCCTGGCTTCTTAATTGTTTCTAAATAGTTTCTTTTAAAAGCATATCCTTAAATAGGGGTTGTAGCTTTAAGAAAATGTATACTTTCTAAAGAAATACTGTATAAAGCACATACAACTAAGAATATTCTGAAAAACAAGTCGATTTAAAAAAATACATTATATATAATCCCTTTTAAAAGTAAAGTAAATCAGATTTGATATTTTGGGTTTGACATAATAAATGTGCCAGCAGGGAAACAGCTCATGTTAAAATTGTTATTAACTGTTAGGAATACATTGACTTAATGAAACTGGAACTCCTGGGTTCATCAAGCCTAAATCTGAGTTTGGGGCCTACTGAGAAACATGCCTTCCATAATGACTGAGGCATATTTTTACTCTACACTCAGAATCATCAACGACTCACCTTTTCACACATAAGGTTCACCAATTCTGACATATGGACTCATTATAAAACTCTCCTGACACCACTTCAAAATCCTAGACTGTTCTTATTTTAGTTGATATACCTTAATTATCTTAAGACTCTTCCATAATGTACTTCTAATGGAAGTGTGTGGCTTCATAAGTGATACATAAATTGAGTACCTATTGAGTATATGGAACTATGTTGTTTTGTATGCTATTTCAGTAGCTTGCAATGTAGGCATATTTTGTTATGTTCATTTTAAAATGTAGAAAGTAATGAAATCTGGGCACATATTTATCAAGCATCTCACAATTACACTAAACATCGCAGAATAAGAGATATTTATAAAGCATCCTAGTCCCAGTCTCGGCGAGAAGTAGTAGGTCATGTCTGGCAATAAATGACATCACAACTTACCAACACCCCAAGCTGCAAACTGGAAGTCATGATGACGTAGTTTTTTAGTTTTCTGATACTAATGCTAAGACTACATCATGAAGATAATAACAAAAATAATATTCAAAGTAGTCGAAGAAGAATGAAAACACAATAAGGCAGGCTATTGCTCTAAGCTGCACGTAATTGCTAGACTTTGTGACAACATAAAGAACAATGCTATAACGAGCACTGAGAAGGAAGGACCAAGACACACTCACCAAAAGAAAGTAAAGCCCAAAATTGTGCCAGTTTAACAATGAAAGATCCAGGAATTATATCTGACTTGTGCCATACGCTTGCTCACGACCCTGCTCACTATAAAGCGGGCTTACAAAATGGATGGATGAATGGATAATCCACAGCCATACTTTCAGAAGGATTATTTTCCCACTGGTATGGCAATGGGAAGAACCACATTAAAGGAACAATTACTGAAACTAGCTAGCAAACAGCTATTCTTGCACTGTTTCTGAAGTCATGTTCACTCTTCCAATGTCATGATAGTCTTCTACTGTGCCCCAATTTATTTTGTGCAAGATTCTATTTATCCAATGCCCTCGGAGGAGTCTTTGTCTACCTTCTTGAACTTTCCTGGGCTTGTAAATGTTTATGTGAATGTTCCAAAGGTTCTCAGCATACCTGTGTGACATTTCGCTGTCAAACACCCATACTGTCTGCAGGGTATCACTTGCGACTGACATATGTGTGCTCATCCACACTTGGGGCAACGATAGTTATGTGCATGTGGATTTGAAAGAATACAGCTTGCGATGAATTGTAAGGGCATTCAAAGTTTGGTACAAAATTTGAAAAATGTCTGATTGTGACATAGTCTTCACTACTTCAAAGCTGCATTTTACACATAATGTTACACTTTCATTTCAAGCTGACTACACATGGCTTCTCTATGTAGATGGACCAATTGTGTAACATACATTTGTTACCAATGTTATTCCATCTCTGTCAAATATATTTTTACAAGTTCATTGTTGCCCAGCATTTCCAAAACGTTTTGCCTTTCCTAGGACCTGTGTGACAGTCTCTGCCTAAAAGCAATCTTCTGACAGCTCCTAGTGAGTTAGGTCAACTTGTGAGCTCTCTTAAATCCTGGTGAAGTTAGGAATAGTTCCCTAAATTAAAATAACTTGATAAAATGCTTTTCAACTCTGCCTAATAGTAGGACCAAACATCCATCACTCTGAGATTTCTGACCCAGTTGGGACCATTTTTCAGCTCTGAGATGCTTGATGAATACAGGCCCTGGAATGGTTAATCCACTGCTCTTTCCTACCTTGCATTGTGTGCTGACACGATTGTCTCTGCCCCCCTGCAATACTAAATCAAATTACACAGGATTGAGTAACTTATGTTGATATTTAGTTAACATAAACATTGGAAATGTAAAGTTGACATTTGGGTGACAGATGTAGCACTGCTACCTCACAACAAGGTGACTGGTCCTGGGTGCTCCCTGTGTGGAGTTTGCATGGTCTCTGCAGTGGATTGATGATGGTACATTTGCCCTGATGGGTGTGTGTGATGGCCTGGTCAGTCATTGTTGCTGCCTTGTGCGCAATGCTCATAGGGACTGTCTTGGGTTTTCAGAGACTCTCTTCTGAATAAGTGGGTTTAGAAGCTGGATGGATGGATTTTGATATTTTCTACACTCTTAATAGCATAAAAATGTATTTGATTTTTGACCAGTTTTAGCTTGAGTTAGAATTTATAATTTGAAAGTAAAAAAAAAAAAACAAGCAACAGATAAATATGGCCTTTAACATCGACAAAATATATGGCAGTTGTTATAAAGAATCCACATGTCCTGGGCTTCAAAATGGGTCCCCATAGAGAAGTAAGTATAAACATCCCTGCCATTGCAAGGTAAATTACACAATTGCAACTACTGTACAAATGCAGAGTTTCTCATCCTTTATGACTTGAAAACTTTGGATCTGAAATCTAACTCTTTAGTCATAAGACTATATGATACCAAAGTATTTCTGCATCACTTGACTTCTGCCAGCACCATTTAGGTAATCTAAATGTAAAGTATTGACTAAATGCACCAGATATTGACTTTCTTCCATGTTACTCTTATGTTACATATGCAACAGGGTGTATGACTTAAATCTCTGTTTCAGTTACATATTTACATACTGTACAAGGATAAACCTAGTATCCTATTAGGTCCCTCATTAACTATCTTACCTGAGCTCATTTTAAACACTTTTGTATGAATCTTGCTAGTGATTGTATTTAACTAAACAGCCCTGAGCTCTTCAAAAGACCACCTACCAGCACGCTGAGTATGCAGACACTTATGATATACACTAAAATCAACATTTTCAACTCTGGCATTTAATTGCTTAAAGAGACGCGTGTCCAGTCACCAATTTACCATACTGGTGAATGCACCAATAGGTATTTAAAAAGCTAGCTAGCACAGCACTGAACCAGTGCCATAATCTACAACGTCTCAAGCTGAGACATGTCCAAATTCAAGTATAGCATACTGAAACTTTCAATATTTACACATATTTTGAGAATACAGGCTTAAATAATAAAATCCAGTCTAACAGGCAAATTTAATTACTAGCGCCATTTTAAACTGGTGCTTTCAGGTTATGTACACATTCCACAGCTGAATGTCTGACATTCAGAGCATTAAACTTTAAAAATGAGAAGTACCAACTTGCCCCTGAAAACATTCAATAGAGCCTCATTTGTTAAACTCGTCAATGTGGCCACATGCCAAGACTGCACTTCTGAAATAGCAAGACTGTTCCCCCTGCTTTGCACTGGTATTTATAGGTAATATACAATGTAAATATTACGGGTACCAGTGATCCAGCACTGGCACCTGCCGTGCTAGTAGAATTACTGAGGTTAGGCCTTTTAGGTTAGCATTTAATTAGCTTTGGAATCCTGTGGAGTGACAAAACAAAACCTTCAAGCATCAGTTGAATTTGGGATTCTTCTTTCTTATACTGGCAAATCCCCATACAGCACATTCAGCAAGAAATAGATCTGGACTCTTGTGGTACTTACTGGAAATAGTTTATACACATTTAAACAATAGATTATATTAACATTCTGTAAGTTAACTTGTAGTCATACACACTAAACATTGGAAATTCAGCAAGCAGTGTAAAATCATTTTGGCTTTGTTTCCTCCTTCTGACCCTTGCATCTACAGAAGTCCGACACCCCATAACCAGTACTTGCATTCACTGAGACAGAAGTGCTAAAGATGGATGCCATAATAGCAGTGTGACCAGATAGTGCCATAAAAAAGGACACAAAATGATTCTAGCAAATTAACAACTTTGTCAAGAGTTGAACTGACTCTTTGAGAGTCAATGTAAATACAACTCAGAGAAGAGAAAAAGAGAATCAAAGGATTTTTCCATCCCATTAACATTTTTAATGCTATATTTTCATTTTTTGAATGCAAGAAAACTTTTGTTCCAATCACAGAAACATTTAAAAAACTAAATGTGCCATATTTTATAGAACACTCTGATTCCCCTGTTTAATAGCATTATCTTATTTTCAGCAGTGGAGGATGCTTTGGCAAGCATGACGACAAAAAAGCTGGCTTATTGCATGTCTACCTCTGGAAAACAGAAATACCACAACTGCTGACTTTGTGAAAACATAGGACTAAGCAAATGTGGACAAAAAAAATATACATGTATGTTTTTTTTAAAGGCATAACTGTTAAACATGTGAGTGGGGCACAAAGAGAACATTGTCAAAGCAGGCTTCTCCCCAGGTAGAACAGAATAAGAAAGTGTTTCTGAGGAATGTACCGGTTCTTTGACATTCTCTTTTAAGCCTCTTGTAAAGCGTAATACATATAACACGTTTATGTACATATTTTATATACATATACAACTTGTAGAATTTATATACACACCCACACCCTTCAAAGTGCATATATGTAAACACATAAACAAAGAAATGGCATATAAACAAACTGAGGCTCTACCGATAGAGTCCCCTGAGTTTTAGGATGATCTGGCCAATGCTACATGATTTACACAGATATGTAATACTTAAATCATTCTTTTTAAAATGTGCATTATGTCACTAAATCAGATATTCCACATATGGAGGGCAATGCTTCACATGGACTCTCAGAAGCAACTGTGGTATAAAACTACAGGAGTGTTGAGCTAAGGATGGAGTCATGATGGATATTCTTAATTTCAAAAGAAACATCCAGTCTTTCTTTCACATTACTTAGTTTCATCTCCCATCCGCAGGAGGAGATGTCCTTTCTCTTTCCGAGTCCTCACTCTCTTCACTAGCACCATTGTCTCCACCAGAAAATGGGCCCACAGACTGAGATCTTCTGTAGAAGGGCAACGATAACAAAAGGCAAAGTGGTTAGACAAAATGAATGAACTGTAAACTGCATGAACTGCTGAAAGGATTCCCAGGAGACGACACAATTCTCCATAATTAAATTTCTTGGTTATTGCATAAAGCTCTACCTTCAAACCCTGACAATCTACTTACTAGCGGCAGGCTGGAGGCTTGTTCTGGTCAGGTTTTATTTATTATTTCGTTGTGCTGTAGAACATTCAGGCTGAAGTGTATTCATCTAATTCACTCCTCTGTCTTTAACATCACAGGCAAAAATAAAGATGACTCTTACCTGTCTCCAGACTGTGTGATCAGCCTCCTGCATGTCTCCATCTGCACATCCAGTCCCCTCTTCATGCTGCACATCTCCATATATTCATGTAAGTGTCGATTCATATCATTTTTTGCAGTGGCCAACTCTAGCTGTAGGAAGTAAGACATCAGAGATTGAAGAAGTAAATAGAAGAATGCCCTTTAACTTTTAACTGGAGTAATTAAATTGAAAGCCAGCACTATGAAAGATTGTCAAAGTCTATACTGGATATAATGGGTACAAGACAGGAACCAAACCGGGATTGGGAGACAAGTCATAACATGGCACATGTATTCATACTGAGATGAATAGCCTAAAGCACACTGAACCCAAGTGCACACATGCAGACATACTGAGACAAGGCTTACTCCATAGGGAATGTGACTGTGCTGTAGTTTAAACTGTAGTCCCTGGAGCTATGCAGCAGCAGCAGCACTCACCACTTAGCCACCATTATGCCCCAGATTGTAAACAAGTCAGGAAGATATTAGGCAGGCTTCCAGTGACAATTAGAGAGTGAAGCCTAGTGACTTAAGCATTGGGACTGTACACAGAAGGTTGCTGGTTTGATTCCCACTTCTAACTGCTTGTATGATCCTGAGTAAATTACTTTAACTGTCTGTGCTCCAGTTGTAAAAAATAATATACACAAAATTACTGGAGTTCATTCTTGTACTAGCAAAGCAGCCTAGGATGGCATTCACTAAACAAAAGAGCTTCATAAAACAAAGGTTGTCTATTTCATCACCTCACTCTTCACCAACATCTTTTGTTGAGGGCAGCAATAACAACAAACTTAATTTAAGAACAGACAAGGCCACCTATAAATTACCAGCAGACCCCCAGATATGTCCAGGGGATTCAGATGCTGTTTGCTCTGTGTGAGCACTGTAAGAAGTGATAGGAAACTAAATTCCAAGAGATTAGGAACAGCAATTTTTGGCAAGCTAAATATTTTGCAAAAATTAAAAGTTTCTAAGCCTGCTAAATATTCCTGGGAAACTCTGATTTAATGCCAGCCTGAATATTGTCTAACTGTGGCATGAAGGCACAATTTTAAGATACACTATGTTAACAAAGACACCATGGTTAGCATACTTTTAAAGTGTATTAACCATTTAAACAAAATACTTGTTTTTAATGCTTCATATTATTTTTAAAATCTGAACAGTATCAAGCATATACTAGACGGTTTATAAATAATAACAAAAGCAATTTAGAATAAAGACAACTCAGGAATTGTAGATCAAAAGAATAAAAAAGGCAACATTTCAGGTCTGCTTCTTAAAATTCTGTAGCCATGAGTTGGATGAGTTAGCAAAAGGATGAGAAACTGACATTGCATCAATACTTTATTATCTAAAAAGCCCACAGGATGTGACAGTTTGACTGTGATCTACAGGTTTTGCACAATGCCAAAATCCCCAAAATGTGCTTTTCTGTTTAAGAGAAAAAGCCAAAACTTTACTGTTAGGTTGCAAAAGTAGCCTAACTGATATACTAAAGAAGAGAAGAAAATATGTAAGACAACAGACTAAATAATGTCCTCGAGTACCTGTGCACCCTAACAGAATACACACAGAGCTCAGGAACAATGACCTTCATAAAATTCAAGAAGTTACAATATATTGGGTGGTCCAGATCTAATTATGCAATTTTCATTACGCTATAACTTATTAAGTTTATTACATAGAAAATCACCCAAAAAATCCCGGACCATCGAGAAGTATGCGAACTGACGACATGAAGAATCATCTTTGTGCCGAACTGAAATCGTCCCCGTATAAATCAAAGTCATCTAGATGATCTGGATCTGCATAATTAGATCTGGACCACCCTGTATAGAGAGGCTATCCTCAATCAGTCAGTCACTCTTTATTTAATATAGCCTCTTTGAACATGGGTGGCACAACAGATGAATGGATGCATGTTACTTCTTGGCATTCCTTGGCTTTCATCACACTAGGGGGCTTCGCCCCCTGCTCGCTTCGCTCGCCAACCCGGATTGGTTTTCCGGATACACACTTTTAAGATTTTTTTTTCTTTAAATTGTTGCTATTTCATTAGTTTCACTTTTATTTCAGAACTTCATTAAAACAATACAGTAGTTGGAATCTTTCGAGTCCTAAAATGCTGAATCTTTTAAATGAGGTCTGTGAGACATGTGTTTAATGACTTTGTACCATAATTCAGGATAGGTTTCTCTGTTTGGAATTTCAGCACAGACAAAACGATCTACATCATCAGCAGTTAACATTTTTTTTTTTTTGCGAAGTAACCAATATATGCATGTGAGGTAAACCCCGTTTTTGAAGTTCTCTGACTTAAACTTCAAAACCTTACAATATTTACATACTTCTGACATATCACCTATGTCCATATATTCGATCTCTATTCGCCTTTTCGTTAGTTCTCCGAGTAATAATTTCTCTTTGTTTGCGCTAATGCGATGTTTACTTTCTTTGTTTTGACTCTTTCATTTTTTTCTGCTTTCATATTCTGTATCCTGCATGTGTATTGTGCCTACGTTTTGTTTTTTTGAGTCTTTTGAATTCCATTGTTTTCATTATCTATAACCTGCTCTGCATGTATTTGGCCCCTTTGTTTTTTAACCTCTTTATGACGTTTTACTTTGTTTTCTACTCTGTCTTTTATTTCTGACCTCGCTTTGTCCTGCTCTTTTTTCAATGGTACCTGGTCCACGGTGATTATTTTCCCTTTTTTCGAATAATAATCTCCATTTATTTGCGCTACTGTGATCTTTACTTTTTTATTTTGATACTTTGTAATTTTCCTGCTTTCATATTATTTAACTTTCTCTGCATTTGTATCACACCAATGCTTTTTTTGAGCCTTTTGAATTCCACTGCTTTCATAATCTCTAACCTGCTCTGCATGTGTATAGTGCCAACGTTTTTGAACATCTTTATGAAGTTCTACTTTGTCTTTTACTCTTTGTCTTTTAATTCTAAGCTCGATTGGGCGTGCTTTTTTCAGTTCCACTTGTTCTGGGCTAATTACCTTATTTTCTGAATTTGCACCTGCATTATTCTTTTTTGCATTTTTTTTCTCTCCAATGCCTTTGAGTCTCTTTTCTTTGTGCTGCTATTTCTTCTTCGCTTAGTCGTCAACGTTTCGTCTATAACGTATTGTCCTGATATGCTTTATATGCGCTAAGAGTCGTGGATCTGTGTGTTCTCAAAGCCTTTACATGACTGAGTATTTTGCTGCCCGTGGTCTTATTTGATATTGGTTGTAAGTAGGGCGTGTCTTGCAAGAATCTCATGTTCTACGTCCAGTGAGACGGTTCTGGATCAATCGCTTGGCACAAAATCTCATATTTAAGGTCCTTGCGAGATGCTCCTTGACCAATCTCTTTCGTCTCGTGGGTCTTTTAAGTGTCTTCCGTGATCTTCACGTGAAGATCATGTCTCGTCTCCCAAGCCTTTCTTTCCCAGGATTTTTTTTATAATAGAGAGATAATGATAAAAGCTTGCAGCCTAAATAGATTGGTGTGAATTTTCACAATCGTGAATGGCTCTACTGTCTGAGCTAAACTGCGTAGTTGGCTCCAACAAATTAAACTGGACCTAGGCAGATATAATACCTTAAATTATGGGGAGAGTTCCACCCTTGTGACAGTCTTAATGATAGGACAACATGCATGTCAATCTGCTTAAGTAAAATTATTCATCTAATTCTTCTTAGTGACTAGATTAACGATTTAGACTGCAGACTTTTAACATTTGTGGCATCCGGCTGGGGGTGGAGCCCAGCCGGGACGCTCAGGACGACCGGAGCAGGGCTTGTACCTCGTCCAGACCGCGAGGGGGCGACCGCCCTGGTTATATTGGGGGCCACGGGTAGAGGGCTTGGAAGCCCAACCCTGTAGGGGCCCGTGGCCACCGCCAGGCGGTGCCCCGGTGCCTGAACAACCCTGGACCTCAGCACTTCCGCCACACCAGGAAGTGCTGGGGGGAAGAGGAGCAGGGACACCCGAAGGGCTTCCGGGTGCGCAGCCGGCACCCATCCGGGTTCCTATATAAGGGGCCGCCTCCCTTCATTCAGTAGCGGAAGTCGGGTGGAAGAAGGACGGAGCTGGAGAGAGGACTGGAGGCGGCCAGGAGAAAGGCAATTGGACTTTGAGGCCTGGACTTTGGGGGATTGGTGCTGGAGGCACTGGGAAGTGCACTGAACTTGAACTTGTAAATATTATAAATAAACGTGTGTTGGGTGCAAGAAAGATTGTACGTCTGTCTGTGTCCGGGCCAACGATCACACATTATCAATTGAGTTAGCGACTGGGTGTCTGTATGGCATGAGTCATTTATACTGTTGACTTTTCCCAAAGACCAGGGCTTCAGTAGTTTAGTATAAACTAGTTTCGCAGGGCCATATGCGATTCTTAAATGAGAAAATATGTTTGGGGACAAAAAGTTAAAAAGAGTGCAGTGAACAGTGGCAAAATCCTGTGCTGCAAAGGCTAAACCCATTAGGCTTCTTCTTAAAACACCTGTTCCCAGCTCCTCCAGTCTGTGCATTTTAAACCACCACAAGGGAATCAGGGACAGAACAAAAGATACTGAACAACAGACTTGACTCTGAGAGAAAATAAAAAATTAAAACTGATGTTATCCATTCTGTAGCTCAGTAGCACAAGGTAACTGAAGCTTAATACTTAATTAGCATGTTGTAATAAGCACTGTAACAATGGAAACAGACAGAAACACAGACACGTAGACCACCAAAGTTACTGGGTTCCATACATTATCAAGTATCTCTGACTGTTATGATATCTTTCTGTCATTTCAGCTATTGCATTACTATATGATATATCAAGAGCAAATAGAGTTTAGATAAGAATTGTGGTCTATAGGTATACAATTAGTTAAAATGCTGCAGCAATTTTGTCATGGAATGTTTACATTTCCAGTTAGTCAGTAATATTTTATTTCTTTAGTTATTCATTTAGGCATGGTGGATGTTGTGCAGCCTTTTCTGTGCATCTACTGGTGGTGTTAGGCAGATTTGTTGATTCAGGCATTTTGAGTACTGAAATCTGCATATCCTATGGCTCTTTGTTATCAACTCTCTTAACAGTAGACCTTTTGACAGAGTGTGACACACTGGTGACTTCAAATGCTAATTTTGTAGTTCATGTTTTCATGAATATAGCTGCAAATCCTTTCAAACTACATCAGCTTCCAACACTATTGTTGTAACACTGAACAACAGAGAGCACACACGGCACCTATGACATATCATTCATGTTTATCATTAATCCATTGATGCTGTTGAATGCTAATGTATAATCTAATATTACAGAAAGGTTTAACCCTTGCATCAGGTTATGTTTATTTCCAAAAGATTATGTTTATTTTCAAAACATGCAATGTGCTCTTTGCATATGTGACACACATTTTTATGCCTGATAGTGTTTTTTAGAAGAATTTTTAACTCTAGACAGTTCATCATAAACAGAAGCTTGCTCTCTGTCAAAAACAAGTTAAAGAAAGGACTTCTGATCTTTGAATTTCAAAATCACCGCCCCTACTTTGAGTGCCTTCATGAGGTGTTGAAATGGTTTAGAAAAGTGGCACTCAGTGAGTCGTCTAATTGTTCATACCCAGATTTAAGCAAAATTTACTCATAGTTGTCTCTAGACGTACATATTATATGCCTGGCTTCAGTGAGACTAACTACAAACTGGCTTTCTTGACAAATAGTCTTGTGTTAGCTTGCCTTACTTTACTCTATATCACATTACTACAATTATTAACTCAACAAGACTGCATAAAGACCTGAAAGGAAAAAAGTGCATTAAAGTACTGTATTTAAATAAAATATGCAAACTTTCCCTGTGAAAAAAGTAGAGCCCAACAGTGCCCCAATGTCTCTGTTCCAGGATGAGCAGGCAGTCACAGCAATAATTTAGGCAATACCATTTTTTAAGAAAGCATCAAATAAGTACTCACATCAAGACCTATCAAGCTATTACATTAACATTTTTCACAATTAATATACAAATTATGAAGTTTTGTTTATGTTAGAAGGATTACAATATTTCAAATTGTGGAAATGTTTTCAAAGATGCTTTAATACTTGCACATAATGTGATGCAAGTCTCTCCAGTGGTGGTGTGCCAAGTGTGAACAGATCAACAAACAATATAGACATATATGACAGAAAAGAAAATCGATAGCTAACTACTAGCCCTGATAGGCTCTTGAATTTCCCTACATGTTATCAGGTCAGGACTAGAAATGTACCAGTTTATTGGAACCGGTGTTTTTTTTGTTCAAAATATGCGATCATCAAATTAGCATAAAACATACGAATTGCACCCGGTTTTATGATTTTTGGGGAAAAAAAAAAAAAACCCACTGCATTTCTTGGTCTTTCCTTCTGCTAATAAAGAAAATTAAACCATGCAGTGTGAACATACTTTACAGTGTCTGAAGATTAAACATTTGTGTGCTGCAAAGTATGCCAGGAGAAAGTCAACTGGGGAGGAACTAAAGTGAAGATGTTTGGCACCATTAATTTAAATAAATATTTTAAAGTGTCATGCAGCACAATAAAAAGCGTACACTGGACTGTTTGGTAAAGTGACTACAGCATCACATCTACAACGTACAGTTTTTTGTTATAGACATGATCAAAGATGTAGTGCAAGTGAGCCCGTCAAGAAAAAGAAAAGTATTGTCACTTCTGGATACGATAAAAGAAGGACATTACTTTGCACCTGCGGGTGGTAAATATGGCATGAATGAGTCCAGAGATAATTAAATTCATAAATAAAAAGAAAATAGTGGTGTTTTTGTCTGCTTGTGCTTACACGATCTGCAAAATAGATTTCATGAGTGTCTGATCAGATAGCATTTTACCACGATAAAAACAATCAAAATGCAAAGTTTTATCCCATACAAACATAACGAGAACGTGGGAACCCCGCACACTGATCCAGCCAGGGGTTTGAAGATACCTAAAGATGTAAGAAAATGTCTTACCTACTGTGCCACAGTTGATATTATGTATAATAATATAAATAACTGATTTTAAAGAGCTTCTTTTGTGTGGATGGTGGTGACAAAGACTGAAGGAGGACTGAATTAATTATTAAGTTTTTAAAAATTTCATCTTTAATATTAAAGTAACATGTAAACGGTAAGTAGTTTAAATTCATTTGTTTTTGCACAGTACTACATAAAAACAGGATTAAAAAAATGGAGTACTGAACGGAATAATATTTAGCGCACATTAATAAAAAAAAAAAAAAAACATCTCTAGCTACTTGCCGCAAGTCTTTCATAAATAACAATCTTACACTTTAAAGTTCAGCTGTTAATTAAGGGGTGCTCACAGCTGTCAAAACATGTTTCAATAATTGTCAAAACGTGTTTCAATAATGACTCAATAAACTGAATTATACTGCTCCAGTCCTCACGGGTTACATTTGAACAGACTACGTGACACAAGGAATGGGTATGTTTACAGCCAGCAATCAGACTTCATTAAATTAAAAAGAAAAAGCAATCAGAACCAGCCAAAAGAACCCCAAATTTATGCAAATTTAGTCAAGACACAAAATAACTTCTTAAAAATTGCTACTCCTAACAATGTAACTAACTGCCTCAATTGCAAAGCTTAATTAAAAAAAAAAAAAAAAAAAAACTTAAAAAAATGCATATAGTGTCTGTAAATTTTGGTAATTGCTGTTTAGACAGCAGGATGGTGTTATAGTTCGAGTCCAGGAATGTTTTTGAGGTTTAATTTATTAATGGGTTTTAAGCGCTTTCAGATGGCCTAACTTACACTGGTGACATTTGCATACATGTGTATGTGTTCTTACTTAATCAATGTAATTACCAGGTAAGCAGCATGGTAATTAGTGGGCACCAGCTAGAGTTAAAGAAGATAAAAGAGAGTGAGTTGCTGCTAGTGGAGAGTTTGACAAAAAGAGCTGGAAAGTGATTACTCATCAGATTAGCTAGAGAGTTTTCATTGTGGACACAGAGAACAGTATGGGCAGCATTGGCTATTTTGTTTTTGTGATCAATTGCTTATTTAAGTCAGAAATAAGTAAATATTTCAAAAGGTGTAATAATCAACATATGAACTAGACCTGCAGGGCGATACCCGCACCCACCCCTCCCATAGTCCCGTGCCATGCCACCAGGAAATGTAGACGCAATCACACTACCACACACTATCCAGGGAGTGCCTGCATCAGGAGTTCTTCCACACAAAAAATTTAATTGAGGAGGCAGCCAATTCCCTGTTACGAATGGATGCTTCATTAATCTGTGATACAGACAACTCCAGGAGGATAAGGTTGTAAAAGGAGGAGAGCCAGTTCTTCAGTGTAATTAGATTAGGGGACAAAACCAGTACATATGCATGAATGTCCCTGGGACGACATATCAGGGGTATAACAGACAGAGGATAAGAACTCAAAGACATTTGTTAAGTTCCATCAAATTCAGCTTACAAACTTAAATTGAGTAAACTGATGATTAGGGTCTCCTGATGAGAATTTGACATTTTTAAAAACTGTATCCCAGCAAACAGGAGAAGATAATATGAGGTCCTGGGACCACTGAGAGATGAGGGGTAGAGGTGTATAGCTTTACATAGCAGAGAGAAAATAACTGAGGCAAACTTTCAGAGAGGAGAAAAAGAAGTAGCAAGAGAGAAACCAGGATGAAACATTAAATAGATGTAAGGGAGTTGTCACATGCCCTAAGCCCTGAACGAAGCTGTATGAAGTAGAATAAGGTGAAAGAAGGAATGTCAAAGTGGAACTGAAGATTTTCAAATGAATCAAGGCCAGAATCCACAAACAAATCACCCAATGCACTAATGCCATACTGCCTCCAAGCAGGCAGGAAACTTGGGCAATCACCCACGAGCAATGTGTGATTATTAAAGACAGGTGAGTACATATGTCATTTGGGGATGTTTTCCAGCTTATTTTCAGTTTTATACAAAGTCTGTATAGTATAAGGTAGGAGTTTGGTAGGCCTGAGTTTTAAATTGACACTTACAATTGAATAGCATGGGAATATAATGCCCAAATCAAGGGAAAGCCAAGCTGATGGGATTAAACAGTTTATCCAGTGCCAAACTAGACGTAACACATAAACCCGATGATACAATTCTAAATCAGGCAATGACACCCCTGCATTATGACTATCCAAAGTAAAACAGAATGTTTCAGATGAGATTGGAGAGAAGCCACAGGAATAATAAGCAGACAGGACGTTCCACAGCATAGTGGCATTGGTGTTGAGGGCAAAAAGCTGAAGGAGCAGGTCAACACCAACCAAGGTGGCACTTTGGGTCTGTGGTGACCAATCCACCTTGGGTCTGTGGTGATCAATCAAGATGTGGTGGGCTGTGCAATTGAGTTTTGAGACGTTGTCCTGATATATAAGTAAAAAAGGAAAAATCTCAAGAAGGACTGTTTGAATTTAAAATGTTTTTATCTAATTCCTTGAGTATTTTTATTTATTGTAACTTTTGCACCCACAGACACTGTTTTTATAAACATGATTTCTTTTTAGAAATATTTATTGAATAACTGTAAATACAATGTTGCACTTTTATTCTTTATTGTTTAAGAAACCTGTGCTTATTTTTGACCATATAATCTTGTAGATCTCCTCACCTGTCCTGGTCCATCTTTGTTCCTGGCTACATGATGCCCCAACAGCCCTGAGTTCACAATCATACAGTCTGAAGGTTAGCAGAGTATAATGATCAAGGCTATTGTGCAAAACATTTACGCAGCATAAGAGCACAAAATGAATAATTATTCATGCTCAAATTTCAGTATTTGTTTGTTTTCAGTGGCTATACAGTATCTAACACAATAGGAAGAACAAGGCATTGATTTCTACCGGAGCACAAAAGTCTTCTCTCATTTACATCTACTTTTCCAATGGTGCATAAACTAGATTTTCAAATGGTGTGTGCCAAAGATCATTTGTAGACAGGGGGAAGCTGAATATGAAGCACTAATTGGAACTGAAGAGATCTCAAAATTGCTGTTGGGAGAAGGCGCCCTTCAAATCTGAGAGACCTTGAGCAGTTTGCAAAATAAGAGTGGTCGGAAATTCCAGTTGAGAGGTGTAACGAGCTTGTTGATGGTTATAGGAAGCGCTTGATTTCAGTTATTTTTTCCAAACGGCGTGCAACCAAATATTAAGTTGAGGGTGCCAATAATTTTGTCCGGCCCATTTTTTGAGTTCTGTGTGACATGATGTCAGATTTGGCTTTTTTTCCTCTGTTTTTTTGTGTTGTTCCAATGCACATAAAGGAAATAAACATGTCTATACCAAAACATTTGTAATTGCAACAATTTTCTGGGAGAAATGGTGCATTTTCTGGGAAAATTCCAGGGGTGCCGATAATTTTGGCCATGACTGTAAAGGAGTGGTTCAATGACAAAAAGAAAACAGCAACTACTACTCTAAGACTGCCAATCATACATGCTTTTTGCCAATGATGGCCCTGCTCCTCACACGGTTTCCTTTTGCCTTTAACTCTGTAAGTGGAGGAGAAGTGTATAAACTATTTTGCAAGTCTAAACCATTATATAGAGTGCCAGAGAATAACCAAAGGGTGAAAAGGTCTACACCAAAATAGATGTGAGCACGGAATCCACTGACGACCACCCATGTAACCAATCTATGGTAAGACTATTATCTTGGACTTCCACTATATGAATGGGACATACAGTACCAAAAACTTGGTCTTCCTCTCCCTCTGTGTTGCAGATAAAAGTCTTTCTTTACTTTTATGTTGTTGATAAAAGCCAATGAAAAGTGCCTAAAGCTTGGGGACTGGGAGGTGTTTGAGGCTAACATGAATTACTGTAATTGCATCCTGTTCTTACTTAATACATAGTATTTTAAAAACTATTGATTTCTGGTCAAACTCGAGAGGATTTTAATCATGTAAAGGACTAAGTAGGTTTTGTGGTAACAATAATTGACAGACCCTGGAAACGCCACTGCATAGATGAAGAGGTAAGCGATCATTTTATGTGCTGGTCTATGCTTGGGAAGGAGTTTGGCAGATGTTCCAATATATATGTTCTTTGACTCAGACAGCTATAAATTTAGCAAATAAAAGTAAATTTCTGCAATTTTTAACAACTTTTTCAATCAGGAAAAAATATACAAATAAGAGCTGAGAAAAATACACCAGTAAGTATATATTGGTAGACTAATCTTATTATCACAAACACCTCATTTTATTAATAGTAATACTACAGCAGCTAGGTGCACTGCTTTATTAAAAAGATTCATTGCTTTTAAAGAAATCCGGTGTTGCAATATACATTCTGGCTTTCTGAGTTAGCTGGCAAAGTAAGAGTCATAGTGTTTCTAGTATTCATTGGGCTCCAGCTACAGTAGACACTTATAGATTATCTGTACAAAAAGCAGTCACAACGTCTATAAAAACTATAGATTATGTATTGGCTTTGGTTAAACCTCTGACAAATGGCATCGTCTTACAGCCTGTGGGTTGCCATTAGGTGTTTAAAATTAGGCTCCTAAGGCTAAAAGTTAAAATTTGTCATTATAATCAATTAGGGTCCCTCTCATCTGAATTCCATCACTGCACACATACTTTACCAGAACATGCATCAAGTATATTGATTGTGAATGTACTGCCTGCCAATCATTGGGAG
This sequence comes from Polypterus bichir lapradei, assembly GCA_026402145.1. Classification (NCBI taxonomy): domain Eukaryota; kingdom Metazoa; phylum Chordata; class Cladistia; order Polypteriformes; family Polypteridae; genus Polypterus; species Polypterus bichir. The sequence goes on from JANRMT010062805.1 coordinate 37,172, forward strand.
GAAGTGTGGAAATAAACTTCTATTACACATACCCTGTTGTGTTTTTGCTCACTTTATGACTGCAGTACAGACTTATGTAATGTAAATATTAACTTACTTAACAAATCATACGTGTCCCTCTTTTGCAAATGAATCTATACTAATAAAAGGCAAAGACCTCACTGACTGACTGACTCACTCACTGACTCATCACTAATTCTCCAACTTCCCGTGTAGGTAGAAGGCTGAAATTTGGCAGGCTCATTCCTTACAGCTTCCTTACAAAAGTTGGGCAGGTTTCATTTCGAAATTCTACGCGTAATGGTCATAACTGGAAGGTATTTTTCTCCATTTACTGTAATGGAGTTGAGCTTGAAAGCCATGGGGGCTTCATCACGCCGCCCACGTAATCACGTGAACTGACTGTCAACGCACTATGTAGAAAACCAGGAAGAGCTCCAAAATGCGCTGAAGAAAACATGCATTATATAATTGAGAAGGCAGCGAAACAATAAGCGAGCGAGTGACATATACTACCATATTCATCAGTGCAGCTACTTCGGAAACAAAGCAAGGTATACACCTAAACTTTAAATTAAGTTAATAGACAGGCTGCCGCTGGCGTTTTTCATGCCCACGGGTAATGCGGGATACAAGTTTAATGAGAGGACGCAGGATATAAACGAGAGTTTTGATCACTTTGTAACTAAGTTAAAATTGCAGGTGAAGGGGTGAGCTTATGCAAATTCCGAGAGACTGTGTTTGTGGGGGATTGACAGTTAAGGCGGATGGAGGAGTCACGTCATCATATCCCCTCCCATTTACCTCATTTCGCTCTGAGCTGAGCTCCGCGGCTAACGGCGTCTTCCGAAGCAACTTCGTCACACTGCCACCTAAAGTCAAAACTTAAATATATAAAGTCAGCGTCGGAATATATAAACTCAGCGCTGGAATATATAAAGTCAAATCTTGAATATATAAAGTCAGCGTCGGAATATATTGTCACGCTTGGGTCACAGATTTGCACAGAGACACAGGAGGTCGTACAAAACAAGAAGGATTTTTATTCAAACACTGCAAACACATGAGCTTAAACGTGCTCCGTGACAAGTCAGAGATGACAGTTCCGCTAGGAGCAGAGAGAGAGAGCGATAAAAGCAAGCAAACAATCAATTTTCAACTGACAGGCGCTGCACAAGGCTTTTAAGTTAGCGGAGTATCGCGCGAGGTTTGCATTACGCGTTATAGCACAAGTGAGAAAGTAAGGAGCAATGTGAGGGTAGTCTGTGTTTCAGGGGTTGTGGTTTTCTCAGAGGCGTCTGTATCTTCTTGGGGTGCGATCAGCCCTCCAGCTCACACCCTCCCCCTCAGCTTTATTCACATTTCCGTGAATCAAGCGACTCTCTGTACCAGGTTAATTTAGTCTTGATAATACGTCTGCGTTGACGTGTTCAGAACCTGGTCGATGTTTTACTGTGAAACGGTAAAAGTTGTAAGCCCAGAAACCATCTCATGAGGCGAGAGTTTGTATCTTTCTGTCGGTATGACCATTGAAGTGGAGCATGATCAGTTACCAAAGTGAAGTTTCGTCCCCACACGTAATAGCGAAGCGAATATATATATATATATAGATATATATAAATATGACAACAACACTCATGTCAATGACAAAACAATTACATTAACAATCATGTTACGTTATTTTTAAAATTTTTCCTTTTCTTTTTCATAACTTCTTTTATACACTACTTCTCCGCTGCGAAGCGCGGGTATTCTGCTAGTGAAACATAAATGTTCACACATCATTTGTATCACAAAATAAATAATTAAACAATAGAATGTTAGTGCCTGGTCTGACTTATTTGGCACAAGATCATTATGAAACCCAGTGACATTGTCATCATCTGACAAAACACAGAATAAAACATTAAGTAAATGGACATCCTAACAACCCACCTACTGCCAAGGAAATAATATACTGGCTATGAACTGTCTAAACTGAAACAGTAGCAACTCAAATTTAGAATTGAATGACTCTGAGATAAAACAGGACAAGCCATGTTAAAATCAAAAGAATATGCAGACTACACACATTGCACTAGGGCTCTCCAGTAACAATGATAACCATTGTTAGGCCAGGACTCAGTACTTCTTTAAAACAGAGGCATCATACTGCTGGCTAATTTCCACATAGTGGAAGGAGCAAATGTAAGGCTTCCCTTGTGGCGTTTTCAAATTAGGCAGTAGGTGAAGATCAAACTGTACATCAGCCCCATCACTATAATGTCTTGCATCTGATTCATTCCTGATATTGAACAGATTTCTTTTTATTTTCCAATTACTGTGGCTACCTTTTCTGGCTTGCACTGCATATACTTAATTTACCTAAGAAAAGTGCAAACCAGAAGTGCAAATGGACAACTAAATAAAAATAAATCAATAAATAAAAGTGTTCTTTATTTTGCTGCTGAAAATAAGAGGCTGGATGAAGCTTTCAAGCCCAATTATTAAACTGGAATGTTCAGGTTATAGAAGCACACACAAGTTTAAATCAAGAACACCACTGAGCCACTTTGAACCACCCCATTAGCTGAAAGCAGGTTAGCACACACCATGAAGACAATTTTGTTTACTACAAAAAATAATACTCTTCTAAATAAGCATATAATCTGATTGAAATAAAACTGCTTAAGAAGAAAAAGGTGAAGATTGTTATAAATATTTTAATAATAATCTAAGTTACTGAGGATGTTTATATTTTCTGCACAACATTTGGCAGGGATAAGCTTTATTGGCCCTTAATGAAGAAGCAACACTGCACATAGCCCTTCAAATCTCAAAGTGGGTCTTGCTACATGTTATCTTTTTTAGAATAAGTAACCAATGAGACACACTTGAAATAGCCCACCAGAGTCAAAGAGGACTATCAAATACACCAGTATGCAACATAATTTAAACTATACTCTTTTCACCTGTAGTCCAAGTGTCACTGGCATCTGCAGGGTTTTTATGAAAAAAAATGGGACTAACTTTGGGGTATATATAAAGAGGAAGGAGGAACACTTTTGGGAGGAAGATCATCACTCTGTGAACCTCTGTGTTGTTTATTCTGGCAGCATGACATGAAGCACATCATGCTGCAAGCTTAGAACAAGAATTACTGATTTAAACAGACATAATTAAATTACAATTAACAATAAAGAGAATCCTACCTCTATTTGATCAATCGTCTCCTGGTACTCGCGTTCTCTCGATTTGAACAGAGATTCAGTGTCTTTGATTACCTTTTCAAGGTTCTCCTCTTGCTGTGGGTGTAACAAATAATTAAAGCTGAATAAATGATCCAAATGGTACATACTATAGCCAGCTACACAAAAAACTACTTATTATTAGTGTGATAGATAATATTCCTGGATTCCTCAATTGCCAATGAATATGCAATGAAGATAATTTTTTGAACGATCCTGTATCAATGTCACTTCACCAGGTAGACATTCAAAGACAGATACTAACTTGTTCTTCACTGTTTTTTCAACTGAGTATGTAGCTCAATTTATGTTTACAATCTTTTCCTTACCTCTCCCTGTGCCTCCACAGCTGCCAATGCATATCCAGGAAAGTCCTCCCACAGAAGGAGTGTTTCTTCTGTTTCCTCCCAGGCTAGGCTGTCACAGTCATCTTCAAAGTCATAGTCCCGACTGGAAATGAAATGCAAGACAATGAGCACTATGCTTTTATGCAAAACAATATGATGTACAGTATATGTTATACTTGGCTTAAAGTTTTATGATTGTAAAATGAACTCCTACTGTTACTTTTTTGCATCCATGTTTACAAATTTCTGCATACAAAAAAAATGTAATGTATGTTAAGAATGGGTAGACTGGAAGAAGGTAAGAGAACCAACGGTATGGGGTGCAGTGAGGTAGGCCTGAAGCAGAGGTAGAACTGGGACAATGAAAATAAAGGCAACAAGCAATGAGACAATATAAAAGATGTTGGTTATGTCACCATAATTGTGTGGTCTCTAAACAAAAGCTTTCGAAAAAGGCGAGTTTTGGTGGCATTCATATACATTCACTGGTGACAAATGAAGCTGCAAACTGTTGAATTAGATTTAATGACTCTAACCAATGATACAAAAGTCACAAAAACAAAGACACCGGTGTTCCAGGAACGCATAGGTTTTTACCTTTTTAAACCAGTTTTTAGTTTAATGAGTTAAATGGATCTATGCTTCTTTAAATTTTCGTTCAACTTATCACTTTGAGTATGATAGGGCAAATATGAATAATTATTTCATTTTATACATTCATCTATGCCCTGAACTTATTTTTATTACTGGGTTTCTCAAATCAACATCTGGCTATAAAGCAGGAAACCAAACCTGGTTGAACTACACTCACAGACAGACACTTGTGATTTACAAAGTGCGATTTGATGGAATATTCTATATAGGGCACTATATAAACAAAGAACTTGCAGTATTTTAACTTACTTCAATTGGGCCAGTTCACAATTAGTAGTTAAACTCACATACCCTATACAAGTTTGCAACGTGAAAGGAAACCAGAGTACCTTGAGAAAAAATGTAAATGCTGCATGGTTAGTGACTGCCATAAATTGAACCCAGGTACACAAAGTTTTCACGAAGCATTGACAATCACTGTGACAGTAATGACTAGACTGATTTGATATTTTCTGCCTTAGAAGCAATTCAATACAGCAGAAAACCTCATATTTTAGTGTGTTATAAATGTAACATTTAGATTCATGGGTCATAGTTTTCCCTGCTAGCAAACAAGGCATTAGAAAACATATGCAAAAACAATCTTAATCAGGCACTGAAACAAAGCTAACCAACTCCCTCCCACCCCAAGTCTAGAGAATAACTTACAGCTGATTAAGCATCCTCTGCATCTCTTCATTAATTTGATTGGTAGCCATGCTATCCTCCTCTGTGTGTCCACCACCACCAATGCCTTCACTCTCCGACATACTGAGAGGCTCATCATCACTAACAGGCTGGGCTGGTTGAGTCTGCTTCCTTTCCCGGGATCTACGGCCCATAGACCCTGAGCTGTTAGGGGCCACCTTGAGGGGAGACAAGTGCAGTGACTGGAGAGAATGAAAGAGAAAGAAAAGAACAAGAGGGTAGAGAAAAGAAAGGGGGAGTGGGTGCGGAATCAGGTAATAGGAAGGAAATGGAAGAAAAAATATGAAGATGAAAAATGGGTAAGAGGATAGAATAGAAGCAGATAGAATTACAACGAGAGAGAGAGAGAGAGAGAGAAAGAGAAATGGACGCCATTATGACAACATGTAAAATTTTTCTTGAATTAAAATGGGAGGGTTGTAGGGCATAAAACATAATGGGTATCAAATATGAGATAAACGTGAAACAAACTATGCTTGTGCCATAGGAGCGACAAAGTAGAGGTGGAAAGATGGAAAGACAGACAGAAGACTGACACAAAATGGCGATTAGCTTTGAGAAAGGATGCAATCTTGACAATGAGGCATGCAGACCTTTCTTGGGACGTGCGGGAAGAAGAAAAAAATTCTAAAGGTTGCAAGCTTCATTAGGATTATATAATTTGAGAGCGTGTAACCTGTTTGGTTCTTGAGCATAACACACATTCAAGCTGCTCAGCCATGCTGACTTCATAAATGATTTCAGTTTGAAATGTCAAGACCTGCTCATTGTTTATTATAAGGGCAATGTCTTGATCAAAGATATATAACCGCAGCCTCACCTGGAACATTTTAATCATGTCCTCACAGTTTCGTTGCTGTGCCACATCACACAGTTTGGCTGTGATATCAATCCGTCGACAAATGTCCATATCAACTTTCATTGCTTTCTCCTGAATCTTTGTGTCCAATTCACTGAGGTTCTGAGGTGAGTAACATGAAACAAAATACAGACAGAGGTGCTTGAGGAGAATAAACAAAAGACAAATGGAAAAAAAAGTGTTTTCACTAGATGGTGAATATCTGGATTATCTGTTGGGTACAGATATAACTCACATTGCTCATTAACCCTTTGAAGACCACCAGCTCGGCTTTGAGCTGTTGTACCTTCAGGGCAAGTTCTTCTTGGCACGCTGCAGATTCCTGTGCCTCCTAAAGAAGAGTGAATGAAGGCTGTCAAACAGACAGACTAATGGACACAATGATGACACAGAGACAAGTGCATGCACACATACATACACTTAATATGCCGAACAATAAATGGATGACACAAAAGGGCAAGACAGCCACCCAGTATAGGGAAAATGCAGATGTTTGATCAAACAGTAAATGTGACTAAAGAATATTTAAATTATTCAACCAAAAACATTGGCAGTCAAAACAGAAAAAAGGAAACATATCATTTAACTAGCAGGGAAATTAAGATACCTTCTGGTTAAAATATATTGTGTTTATACTGGTGCAGCCTTCTGTAGTTAGGCATACAGCTCAAAGACCAGTATAGGAGTCTCTCAGTAAATAAACTGGAAAGCTATAAAAATATCAAGAAGAGCTCTTGCATGCTCTAAGAGGAAGGTAAGAAGGAAGAGGTACCTCTTGAAGTTCTTCAACTTTGTTCTGCATTTGAACCCTTAAAGTGTATTCTTCTTCCCACCTAAAAGTTAAAGATATGCATAATAAATACTCTTGAACCAATTGGCCACAATTACATGCAGAAGAGTTCTACTTTTGTCTTAAGGCAAAAAGTACATTTTTAAGGGTTTAATAACAGTCAGTATTAATATATACTGTACATGAATATACAAGGAACATACACAAATTAAGAAAAAAAAAGTATTGCTTTAATGTTTACTGTAAGAGATGGCCGGCAGCTCAACCCGGCTGGGAGGCCCCTAAGATGGAAGGATGGGTGAAGGCAGCTTTTCTAGGACACTGCCTCCCCCAAGAGCTAGATGGCAACTCCCCTGGACTGCAGCAGTGTCCCAGGTTTCCACAAGGGACTATGTGACATGGAGTTCAGCAACACAGCCCTGCTGGGTACCATGGGTGCCGTCAGGGGACGCTGTGGGAAGATGGTGGGAGTCTAAGTACTCACCTTACTGACAAGAAAACTCAAGTTCTCCATCTGACCTGTAAGTGCTGGCAGGTCACGAGGACGGAAGGAAGGAAACACTTCCGGGTCAAGGACTACAGTGGAACCTCGGGTCACGACCGTAATTCGTTCCAAAACTCTGGTCGCAACTCGATTTGGTCGTGACCTGAAGTAATTTTCCCCCATAGGATTGTATGTAAATACAATTAATCCGTTCCAGACCATACGAGCTGTATGTAAATATAGATTTTTTTTAAGATTTTTAAGCACAAAAATAGTTAATTATATCATAGAATGCACAGTGTAATAGTAAACTAAATGTAAAAACATTGTATAACACTGAGAAAACCTTGAACAAAGAAAACTAACCTTGCAGGAATTCATGCATAGTCTTACGAACCGATCGCTGTAAACACTTTTTTTTAATGAGTTTTAAGCACAGGGAAAAAAAATGAACATTTGAAAAATCTGTAATTTATACAAAAACTAACCATAAACAACCAAGAAAACTAACCTTGCATGAGTCGAGTTCTGGCATGAAGGAAGTGAGGAGGAACTGGGTGGAGAGGAGATTACAGTTTTGAGGTAAAGTCCCTCTGCGCGATGCACGTCTGACCGAGAACAATGTACTGTACAGGGAGAGACTGAACACGTGCATAAATCACCGGCGCATACGAACCGGAAGGGAAACGAAATAGAGCACAAAGAGTTCACAGCGAATGCACAGGGAGAGACTGAACACATGTGGAAATCATCAGCGCGTACAAACCGGAAGGGAACCTGGCTTGTTCGTCACCCGAGTGTGTGGTCGTGAACAGATGCAAAAGTATGGAGAACTTTTTGGTTGTAACCTGATTTGTACGTGTTCAGAGACGTTCGTGACCCAAGGTTCCACTGTATATAAAAGACTGTTGGAGACCCAGCAAGCGGGCCTGAGTCAGGAGGAGGTGGACAACGCTTGCTGGGAGGTGTAGAGGATAAAATTATTGTGATTATTTACTGAGTTTATTGTGGCTGTGGTGCTTGGGAGGCACGGCTAGAAAAGAACAAGAAAATTAAAAAACTTCTTGTGTCCAGAGAGTCTGTCTGTTGAGTTTAAAAGGGGCAATAGTGCCCCCAAGCATCCATCCACTTACATTACACATACATTCTTATAAATATACCAATCCATATAATATGGTTTCAGAACTGGAGTATGGTGTTGCCAATCCATTAAAGAGCAATGTTCCTTCTTTCACACTCACAAAAAAATAAATTTGTAAAACACCTTTTATAGTGAGTTTTGCAGTTGTGAAGTCGCATGTGAAATGAAGTTTAGTGTCAATATCACAAAACTGCATGCAAAAGGAAACTTTGGCTATTTCACTCATCACTGCCTGTCTTTTGTGATGTCATATTATAAGCTGGTTTAGAGAATGGATGGATGGAGAGATGAATATTAAACATAAAGAAGCAAGATTCAAGTCATCGGATAAGGACAGTGATGGCCTGCTCCCTGTAGGTCAAACATACAGATAGGAGTTTAATTGCACGGTGTCTACATAACAATTACTCTGCAATGAATTATGTTACATTTTTTATCAAAGTCTTACGTTACATTTTTGAAAAAGGCAATGCTTTTGTACACCTGAATATCGTTACTAAGTGCAATAGAGATAAGCTACTACGAAACAAAATAAAACACGATTTTTTTTAGCATGTGCTGTTGCTGTTTAGAATATAGTAGAAAGGGAAAAACCGAGGACAGCATTAGTAACTTTACTATTTCCGGATGGAAGACATTTGAGCTACTTATACTTTTAATCTTTGATACAGTGTCATAATTTATAGCAATTTTACATCAACATTGATGGACTCAATTTTGAATATATATAATTTTCTATTCCCGGGTTTCTCAACCTTGTTTCTTAGCTTGCCACGCCCAGGAAGTGAAGTGTTTCAAAATGCCACCAAGTACTGAACTGTTACCACTCCCTAGTGCTGGGAGGTATACCGGTTCATACCGAAAAACGTTTTTTATTTTTGTTATGATATGGATTTTTCTTATACTGCAACACCGGTTTAAATAGCTTAAACAAAATTTGGAACGTGGCGCAGCCGGAAACTGTTTATGAGGGGACCTTTTCACTGCTACACCGCTAAACATGCATGCAACGGAGTACATGCATTAGTGGAGGTATTGAGCAGTGAAAATGGACAGAGAACATTCCGAAACTGAAGCTGTAGCAGACAATAAAGTTGAACATGATGACACAGAAGAACTTTTGCCGAAAAAAGGAGCTATGTCTGTTGTCTGGAGATACTTTGGTTTTAAAAGGTCGGATGTGGACCAAACAATTATTTACTGCAAATGCTGTCGAGCTAAAGTTGTCGCCAGAGGCGGCAACACAAGCAATTTGCTGCAACACCTTAGCTGCAAACATGCTTTGGAGTACCATGAATGTATGGAACTAAGATTGGCACCCTCCACATCCTCAGGTAAAACTGAAAAAGCTAGAGGACACTCGAGTCAGACGTCACTTGTAGACGCATTTGCTAAAAGGTACTGCCTACGACAAAAAAAGCAAGCGGTGGATCAAGATAACCAACACCATTACAATCCATATAGCTAACATGTCAATGGACAGAGATTCTTAACATTAACAGAAAGTGTAGTTGGTTTACAAAAAATATTTAGTATTTATTCCTTTGCTAAGACATGTTTAGTGCAATACAACTTTTGGCAAGCACCTCTGAATATTTGACTAAGTCTAAATGCCTCTTTGGATGGTTGAAAATATGTTGTCAAAATTATAGTTTAAGTTGTTTGCAAAATTTGTTCAATAAAAAGGTTCTATATTTTGACTGCAACTGTCATGCAATGTGATTCTTTCTCTTCATTAGTGCCACCCCCTTTGAAAACTGTCACTTTTGGCACCATGCAAACCTGTATTAATACTTGTGTGCACATTAAAATGTTTTTTTGTACAATGTACAATTCTCATGACAGTGGAATAGGTTGTTCTTAGCCAGTCTACTGCAGTAATTGCAGTGGAAAATGTGGTTAACATCCATTCATGCATGGGAAAAAATACCGTTGAATACCGTGAAACCGGTATAATTTTGAAAAATACCGTGATATAGAATGTTGGTCATACTGCCCAGCACTACTACTCCCCCACCCATATATTGTATTTGGGGATTTGAACTATATAATATGGATAGTTTTTATGCATTTGTAACTTTTTATTTTTCCTATGTATGTGTAATACTTGTTAAATTATTTTTAATGTATGAACAACAGTGTGGTTTGAAACGGAATAAAAATTAGAAAACCTAAAATGTTCATAATTTTTTTTACAAAAATTATACATTTGCATATGAATTTAGATCAAAAGGAGAAAAATAAATCACATGTGCAAGGTATGGCTTTGGTAATAAAAACAAAATAAAGGTAAAAATATAAATACAATTTTTGCATCTGTTACTCATGCTGTGTTGTTTTTATTAATAGCTTGGAAAAGTTTTTAATCTCACGCTCTTATGAAAAATGAAGATAACAGAATTCTTGGTACAATAGACTTGAAGGGGAACACATTGAACAATAGCTAACAATATTGTGACAATGTAACTGATTAACTACACAGAACCGACTCCTCTTTGTAAGTTTGCAAGTGATGACTGGTGTTTACTTTGAATACTACATTATAAATGGTACCCTAACGCTGCCTTTCATCTGGGTCATGGGGGCACCACCACCTGGCACTGCTTTTCTGGCACAAACCTCTTTCCTCTAAACCACTCCACCCTTTTTGAGCCAATACACTAGTATAAAATAGTATTTATGTCTCACCACTGTCATTCAGTGTTCCCTACTTAGGTGGCAATGCCCTCAAGAAAATGCTTTGCCATGGGCTTAACACAGTCGAAGTCGGAGTTGGCAAAAATGTACCGACTTAGGCTCAATGCAAATGGTAATATAATGTGTAAACATTTCCAATTTCACATATACTAATTCTATTAAACAGTTTTTTTCTTCTAGCCATTTGATAAAATATAGCCTCTTTTTGAATTTTCCAAGTTTTGTCATATGTTTGATACTCAATTTTTGCAACTTTTACAAATAATATTAAAAAGCCACAACAACATCACTATGGCCTTTAAACCTAAACTTTAATAGGTTAGAGTGCTAAAAATTAGCCTGATGACTCATGTTGGCAGTGATGAAATGTCTTGTATTTCCTATGTTATGCGCTTTCTATCAACATATTAAACATATAAATCGAATTAGAAACAGAGGAGTCTGAATGAGGCGGCACGGTGGTAGCGCTGCTGCCTCGCAGTTAGGAGACCTGCGTGGAATGAGAGTTGGTGGTATGACAAATAGAAGAGCCTTCGTCAGAGATAAGATAAATTGAAGAGTTGGATGTACAATAAATTGAGGAGTCAGGATCAAAGGTTTTCTGTACCACCTCCACAGCCCTGCTTCCCACTCTACACAGCTCTCCATGCAGCAGTAAGAATGTCATAATATCAAAACGTCCATGAAAAAAATCTCAACTTACTCATGTCACAAGTGCCAGGTTTCCAATCATAAACTAAAAACAAAACTTAAACACCTATTTGATTTTTCTTTCGGTACTGTTAGAAAAACACTGCTGGAATAGCCTGTCGTGCACAACTGTAATGTTTGCTCAGATGACATGAAGCTTTTGAGAACTGCTCCTCTATCCAAACATTGATATATATAGTGTATATATATATATATATATATATATATATATATATATATAGTGTATATATTATATATATACATATATATATATACATATACATATATACATACATACATATATACACATTATATATATACACAGTACAGGCCAGTACAGTACACACCTCCTCATTCAATGTGTTTTCTTTATTTTCATGACTGAAGGCATCAAAACTATGAATGAACACATGTGGAGTTATGTACTTAACAAAAAAAGGTGAAATAACTGAAAACATGTTTTATATTCTAGTTTCTTCAAAGTAGCCACCCTTTGCTCTGATTACTGCTTTGCACACTCTTGGCATTCTCTCGATGAGCTTCAACAGGTAGTCACCTGAAATGGTTTTCACTTCGCAGGTGTGCCTTATCAGAGTTATTTAGTGGAATTTCTTGGGGTTGGGACCAGCAGTTGTGTTGTGCAGAAGTCAGGTTAGTTGGATGATCATTTATTTTTCAACAGGACAATGACCCGAAACACACCTCCAGGCTGTGTAAGGGCTATTTGACCAAGAAGGAGAGTGATGGAGTGCAGTAAATGGTCATGAAAATAAAGAAAACACATTGAATGAGGAGGTGTGTCCAAACTTTTGGCCTGTACTGTATATATATATATATATATATATATATATATATATATATATATATATATTGTCACACACGTGCGAGTTGGAGGCAGTCAAAGAGCCTAAAGGTGAGTGAAATCTCGCGAGACAAAGGTTTATCACGTGGTACTTACCTGAATCTCTATCTACAGAAAACCGGAAGACAAATAAAACATTTCCAAAATCACAATTCCAAAATGGCCGCGATGACGTCACTTCCGGTTTCCATCTGATGACGTCACTTCCGGTTCCCACTCGATTACTTCAGTCTACTCCTGGTGACGTTGGTTCCGTGGTCCCGCCTCCAATCGTCACTTCCTGCCAACCACTTCCTCCCATCATCCCATCTGCTATATAAACGCCATTTTGTTACAATATATCATTCTTTGCGTACTGAAAAGTCATTTTTGAATCATTCTTTTCATTGCTGTCTGGACGACAATATACGGGGACAAAACCCCAAACCTTTTTCTATTTTGAAAGGACTCTTTATTTTATTACAATTGGCGTAGTCGGCAGGATTTATTGTTCATCATGAGCGAAGAACAAGACCTCAATACAGTGCTTAATACGATCATGGGAGATCTCCAAACTCTGAAGATCCAGATGGGGGAGACCAGGACCCAGTTAGCAGAAGCCGAGGCTCGTTCCCGTGCTGGTGCACGGACGGAGGTGGCTCGGCCACAGCCAATTCAGTTAACACCTTTAACTGAAGAAGATGACATCGAGTCCTATTTTTTGATTTTTGAACGTACCGCGAAGCGGAACGCTTGGCCAAGGTCGGAGTGGGCATACCTACTGGCTCCCTATTTGAAGGGAACGGCGCAGAGGGCCTATTACGACTTAACCGAGGAACAGGCAGCCAATTATGATGCTCTGAAGACTGAGGTGTTCAAGCGCTACGGCGTTTCACCAGAACAACAGGCGAGAGAGTGGAGGGAGTGGCAATTTGATTCTGAAAGGCCGTTAAGAACGCAGGGCTTTGAAGCTTGGGGAAAGGTGTGTCGCTGGCTACGGCCCGACATTAACTCCTCCCATAAAATAGCTGAGCTCCTTGCGTGCGAAACCTTCGTACATACCCTCCCTGACCACATCGCCCAACAAATAAGAAAACATACTTTCGAGGATATGGACACCCTGATTCAAATAGCAGAGCGTCATTGGGCAGCCTATAAATCGGGGCGGTCGGAACGGACTTCTCGCCGAACCCAACAGATACGTGGGGCAGTCCCTGAGCCCCCCCGACAAACTCCCGAACCTGCCGTTCGTAGAAGGGACAGACCAGCCGGACCCCCTCGCTGTTTCAAGTGCGGGGAGATCGGACATCTGTCCCTGAGCTGTGCCTACGAGCCTATGGATTGCTCGATAGTAAGGGGAGAAAGGTACTGTGCCACAGTGAATAACCCTCTGTCTCTTCCATATACAGGTGCAGTTATTATAAATGGCAGAAAGGTAAGGGCAATGTTTGACTCCAGGAGTAACATTTCCATTGTTGCTGCCCGTTATGTATTACCGCAAAAGTGGACTAAGGGGAAAACTAGTCTAAAGTGTATACATGGGGATATTAAATATTACAAAACAGCCAGGTGTGTAATATCAGTAGAACATAAAATAACCAGTATGGCTATGGCAGTATTACCCAATCCCCCTTTTCCAGTCATATTAGGAAGAGATTGGAATAAAATTAACAGCGGTAAGAACGTAACTGCATCTAATAAGAATCTGGGCTTAGTAATGGAGAATAATGCTCCGACTGCCTCCACGCCGTGTCCCTCAGTAGCACGGATCCATACGGGTACCCAGTGCGAAAGTTTTGATGTCCCATCGTCCTCTGCGGGAACTGGTACAGTCGACGCAGAAGACGTAGAGACAGTAGCCCCTCCCATTGAACTCGAACAAGATCCTATTCAAAATTTAGCGACACAATTTAGACTAACCCCATCATCATTCAAAAGAGAACAATGGAATGATGATTCATTAAAAAATGCTAGAAATGCAGTAGTATCTACTGACGGTTATACAAACCTAGATCCCATGCCACCGATGCCGTTCTTTGTAATTAAAAATGAATTATTATATCGAGTGACAGAACACGAGGGTGAAGTGCGGGGTTTGTTGTTAATCCCACGTACGTTTCGGCGAAAAGTATGTGAATTAGCACATGCCCACCTTCTAGGAGCCCATCTAGGCTACGATAAGACTTTGGAGAGGATAAAACTCAGATTTTTTTGGCCGGGAGTTAATGAGGAGGTCAGACGATTTTGCGCTTCATGTCTGGAGTGTCAACTGCGCCAGATACCCAGAAGGTCTAAAGCTCCTCTTATTCCCCTTCCCCTTATTGATATCCCGTTTGAACGAGTGGGTATAGATCTCGTTGGTCCATTAGAACCCTCGTTAAAAGGCTTTAAATATATTTTAGTTTTAGTAGATTATGCCACTCGCTTTCCAGAGGCTGTTCCGTTGCGCTCAGCTAATTCAAAAAATATCGCACGGGAATTGGTAGGGATATTCACGCGTGTTGGGATCCCCAAGGAGGTCTTAACAGATCAAGGGACTCCTTTCACTTCAGAAACGTTCAGGGAAGTGGCCAAATTACTCAGGATAAAACATCTAAAAACATCGGTTTATCATCCTCAAACTGATGGATTGGTTGAACGTTTTAACCAGACGTTAAAACAGATGTTACGCAAGGTAGTTAACGAGGACGGAAGAAACTGGGATCAGTTGCTTCCTCTCGTTTTGTTTGCCTACCGGGAAGTTCCTCAAACCTCAACAGGGTTTTCTCCTTTTGAATTATTATATGGAAGACAACCCAGGGGGATTTTGGACATGTTAAAAGAGGGTTGGGAGGAGGAGGTACTCCCTACCTCAAATATTCTTGAATATATCGCGCAATTACGTGATAGACTAGAGAAAATCAGGCCTATCCTAAAAGAAAATTTAGAAAAAGCGCAAGCAGCACAGTCACGTTATTATAATAGAAACACCACCATTCGGGAATTTGTCCCGGGTGATCGTGTTATGGTATTAGTCCCAACATCCCATTATAAATTGTTAGCCCATTGGCAAGGAACTTATGAAATTAAAGAAAGAAAAGGTCTCGTCGACTATTTAGTTAAACAACCGAATCGTCGACCGAGTGAAAGAGTGTATCATATTAACTTGCTGAAACCGTGGAAGGAAAGGGAACCCGACCCCTCCTCCGGACAGCCTAGTTCACTTTTTATGTCCTGTGCCAAACTTAATTTTGGTTCTGATTTGACACCAGAACAAAGACAAGATCTCGAAAAGGCTATCTTGTCTGTACCTGAGGTAGTGGATGAATTACCTGGACGTACTGCGTCGATTGCGCATGATATTATTACGGACCCTGGAGTGATTGTCAGGGAGAGACCTTACAGACTCCCGGAGGCAAAGAAAGCGGAAGTAGAGTTGGAAATTAGACGAATGCTGGATTTAGGGGTTATCGAAGAAAGCTATAGCCCTTGGTCTAGTCCAATTGTTCTAGTTTCTAAACCCGATGGGTCTTGGAGGTTTTGTAATGACTTCCGACGACTCAATCAGGTCTCTAAATTTGATGCGTATCCGATGCCACGAGTGGATGACCTGCTCGATCGACTAGGAAACGCTCAATTCCTAACTACCCTTGACATGACAAAAGGGTATTGGCAAATTCCCTTAACGGATTCTGCAAAAGAAAAAAACGCATTTAGCACTCCCAGTGGACATTGGCAGTACAGGGTCCTTCCATTTGGTTTGCACGGGGCGCCAGCTACTTTCCAACGTCTGGTAGACACACTGCTACGGCCCCACAATTCCTATTGTGCCGCCTACCTAGATGACGTCGTCATCTATTCCAGCACATGGAAGGATCATGTATGGCAGGTGAAAATGGTACTTTCCACACTAGCAGCAGCAGGGCTTCGTATTAATCCAAAGAAATGTTTCTTTGGATTGAGAGAAGCCAAATATTTGGGCTATCTGGTGGGGGGAGGTGTCGTGAAACCACAATGTCTTAAAATTGATGCCATCATAAATTGGCCCCGTCCGATAAATAACCGGCAAGTACAAGCATTTTTGGGATTAGCTGGTTACTATCGTCGCTTTGTGCCACATTTCTCAGAAATTGCTACGCCCTTATCTAATTTGACAAAGAAACGGGCACCTATAAAAGTGGTATGGGATGATACAGTAGATAAAGCATTTAGTGACTTAAAATTGGCCCTTACGTCAGCACCTGTTTTAAAATCTCCTGACTTTTCTCTTCCTTTTGTTCTCCAGACCGATGCATCGGCCACAGGACTGGGTGCCGTGTTGAGCCAATGTATCGACGGTGCTGAACACCCCGTTATGTATCTGAGCCGGAAACTGCTGGACCGTGAGACGAAGTATGCTGCAGTGGAGCGAGAGGCCTTGGCGATTAAGTGGGCTATCACATCATTAAGGTACTACCTATTGGGGCGAGAGTTTACTCTGGTGACGGACCATGCCGCTTTACAGTGGATGTCCCTTCATCGGGAGTCGAATCCTTGCGTCACTAGGTGGTTTTTGGATCTTCAACCATACTGTTTTAGCGTTACTTATCGTAGAGGTTCCTTGCAGGCCAATGCAGATGCTCTCTCCCGGGTTCACGACCTCTCGGTGCAGGTCGCCCGACCGGATGGGTCTGGGCTGAGGGGGGGGTCATGTCACACACGTGCGAGTTGGAGGCAGTCAAAGAGCCTAAAGGTGAGTGAAATCTCGCGAGACAAAGGTTTATCACGTGGTACTTACCTGAATCTCTTTCTATCTACAGAAAACCGGAAGACAAATAAAACATTTCCAAAATCACAATTGCAAAATGGCCACGATGATGTCACTTCCGGTTCCCATCTGATGACGTCACTTCCGGTTCCCACTCGATTACTTCAGTCTACTCCTGGTGACGTTGGTTCCGTGGTCCCGCCTCCAATCGTCACTTCCTACCAACCACTTCCTCCCATCATCCCATCTGCTATATATACACCATTTTGTTACAGTATATCATTCTTTGTGTACTGAAAAGTCATTTTTGAATCGTTCTTTTCATTGCTGTCTGGACGACAATATACGGGGACAAAACCCCA
>JANRMT010062805.1:57793-117461 GCA_026402145.1 Polypterus bichir lapradei
CGCCCGCGAGAGACAGACACACATATGTGCGTGTGAGAGAGAGAGAGAGACACAGACACGCGAGAGACAGAGAGACAGCTGGACGCATAAGGCTGAGAAGGCAGTTAAAGAATGCACCGGGCTTGCTTTTAAAGAGATAGATCCGAGCATTGTTTTAGACTTTTTTCTATTGGATTTTAACCTCCACTTCACTTCTGTTTACAGTGATCGGTTCGTAGAGTGCATTGTTGCAATGTTACTTTTCTTGGTGGTTTAATAAATTTATTAATTTAATTTTACGGATTTTTCAAATGTTCATTTTTTTTATCCCTTTGCTTGAAACTCATTAAAAAAAGTGTTTTTAGCAAGCGGTTCGTAGCACTATAGCGCAAACTCTTGTAGTGTTAGTTTTCTCTGTTGGTCAAGGTTTTCTCAGTGTTATTCAATTTTTTTACATTAAGTTTACTATTACGCTGTGCATTCTATGGTACAATTAACTATATTTGTGCTTAAAAAATGTTTAAAAAAAGATATTTACATACAGTTCGTATGGTCTGGAACGGATTAATTGTATTTACATACAATCCAATGGGGGAAATTACTTCGGTTCACGAACAAATCAGTTTACGACCAGAGTTTTGGAACGAATTATGGTCATGAACCGAGGTTCCACTCTACCTGCTTTTCAGTGCATATTCCTCATCAATATAATGAACCATTATGCACAGGCATGCTTCCATGGTTCTACTCAACCACAAATTGGTTGTAGCTGCATAAAGCACTAGTCGTTTCAGATCTATGTAGATTTTTGTTTCGACACTTTGAATCAAGTAAGTGCAACGTAACTTTAGAAGAATACCTAAGTGAGGATGACTTTTACCGTGAGTGCTGATCAATTTTTAAAATCTTCAGTGCACAGTTAATTGAAGCCTTGTCCTGTGATAAATAAAACATGGTGACTACTGTTATCCGATTTTGCTTTCAATAGCCTGCTCGATACAGAAATGTGTTATAGCAGAAACAGTCTGTTTCACACACCAAACGTTACTGGAACTTGGTGCAGCTTGCTTCGCTGTTAAGCACTCTTCATACTGGACTATGAGGTTGAATTCTAAATGGCTGTACAAATGTTCGCCCAGTCAGTGGCATTGTTTGGAGCTTCTGGGACATTAGGCCCCGATATCAGGCGTTTGGCCCCTGATCTGTGAGATCCCCAATACCCTATGTCATAGACATAGCCATTAACCAGTCTCTGAACTCCAAGAGCCCATACTCCTTTTATCCCATTCAGTGCTTTGACATGCATGGATGACTGCACAAAAAATTCCCTGGGAACAACGCCCCTCACCCCTGCACTTCCACTGTGTGAGCACTCCAATGTGGAGTGCATCCTCCCAGTAGGACTAATGGTATTCCAAAAAAATGGAGAATTCTTTTTATTTTGATACATAAAACATCAGGTAATTTAGGTTCAACATTGTACAACTTCATTACAAAACTCATTTGCTATTTAGAGCAGTTTGTAACTGAGAAACCTTGGCCTATGATACATTGGGAGTACTAAAAAGAATGCAGTAATCTTCACTTATATGTATTATATAGAAGGCTTATATATACGTATATTGGGGCAGATGAAACTGAGATTAACGTATGACTAATTGTTCAGCCCTGCCATTTATCAGACCTTCTTTTTTCCAGTGTAAGGTTGTAAAATGTAAAAGTCTATTTTGGCTGCACTTATGACAATAATGAAGCCAGTCTACCAAGGGACTCAAGTCCAGCAAAGACCACATTCACACACATACTGTATCTGCACTTGCTCATATTGGGCTAATTTAGTGTAATTATTCTTTAGGATGTGGGAGTAAACAGAAAAAAAAAATATGAAGACATCAACAGGGGAATGTGAAAACCCCATGCAGACAGTGATCTGGGAATTAAATCAAGGTCACACAAACACATATGCGGCAAAATGACAGAGTAAGAAGCTATTGTGGCGGACGGCCGGGGCCCATGACTGGCTGGGACGCCCCTTCAGCATATATTCTGGGGGAGCAAACATTGGAGACCCAATACCTCCCCTTGGACGCTAGATGGCAGCCTCCCTGGGTTGCAGCGGTGCCTCAGACTCCTGCAGGGGCTCATGGGAGTTGGAGTTTGGTGCAGCCCTGTTGGGTTCCACAGGCGCCGCCAGGGGGTGCTGCAGCGGGAGCTGCTGGACCCTTGTGGGCAGTATTTTTGCCACATCCAGAAGTGCAACCAAGGATTAGCAATCAAGCACCTGGAGCACTTCGGGTGCCTAATTAAAGGAGCCAGTGGCCACCACTCAAGAAGCTTAGTCGGGAGGAGGAGGACAATGCTTCCCAAGAGGAGTGGTGGAAAACAGTGTGTTGTGGTGTGCTTTACTTTAATTTACTTGGTGTGCTTTGGGACTGTGGGGGAAGACATGGACCTCAACTGAAGAAAATAAAATCATTTTTGTTGATTTTAACGTGCCTCCATTTTCAGTCTGTGTCAGGTTGGGTGCATATATAGCACCTTTATCACACTATCAAGAGCCAGAAAGACTAAATATAAACCTACATTGACAAATACATAAATCTAAAACTAGAAAACGAAAAAGTAAAACTAAATAAAACAAAAAAATGAAACTAAAAACTAAAAAAAAAATCATAAAACTAGAAAAACACTGTCCTCACATTTGTGTCTGCTTGAAAGATGGTAGGAGGAGTACTGACAGGTACTCAAGTCTGTTTGAGATGGGGGCACAGTTGCAGACAGTAAGCATTGTTTATTGAACAGTGATCGGGAGAATTAGCACCCTTTATGGGGTAGGTGATATCCATCCATCTATCCATTATCCAACCCGCTATATCCTACCACAGAGTCACAGGGGCCTGCTGGAGCCAATCTCAGCCAACACAAGGTGCAAGGCAGGGAACAAACCCTGGGCAGGGTGCCAGCCCACTGCAGGGCACACACACCAAGCACACACTAAGGACAACTTAGAATCGCCAATACACCTAACTTGCATGTCTTTGGACTGTGGAAGAAACCGGAGCACCCAGAGGAAACCCACGCAGGCACATGGAGAACATGCCAACTCTACACAAGGAGGACCCGGGAAGCGAACCCAGGTCTCCTTACTGCGAGGCAGCAGTGCTACCACTGTGCCACTGTGCTGCCCGGTAGGTGATATGCTGATGAGATTTAGGATAAACATTAAGTTTTGCTTTATCCTTTGGAATAATATATAATTTCACTGGATGTAAACACTTGTATTCTGTAATAATGTACAGATCATTTTTTGTTTTATTCTTAAATTTTAGCATGTACAAGTTGAACAATTTACATCCTCTTTACAGCTGGCATTAAAATATATTTTGCATCCACTTGTATCCAGATATAATTTACTTGAATTATATTTACACCTAGCATTAAAATGTGCCTCTAGTGTCTATATTATGTCCAGACATAGATCTGAAGTAAGCTTCTTCTTGCAAAATTTAAATCAGCTTTTGCTTATGTGGTTGTAATTGCAGATGGAAAACACACTTGCAACTTTACTTGTGTTAAATGTTATTGCTATCATTTTTGTGACTATAGCCTAATGGGATGAGAGTGACGTGATTAAGACTGTATTTATATGTGGCTTTTATTGTGGTCAAATTGTATTCTATTGTCATCTGATCACCAAAAACATTTCAGGTGTAAATTGAACTTTAAATACTCTGGTTCACAAAGTAAGCCTGAAGCATCAAATAAACTAGCAACCAATTCCCCAGTGACTAGAATGATAAATCAAAGCAAAAACAAACAAGATAATTACCATCATCAAAAGTAAATGAAAAAGATCAGTTTAAATTAACATTTGTGTTTTGTATATGACTTAAAATGAATTTCAACTCCTCAGTCTGCAATAGACTCACATTCAGATGGATGGTCAATAAACGCAAACTGTCTAAAATGGAACAATCATACTTCAGGATAGCAAGACTGTTTGGCAGGGCTCATCCATGGTTTTACTAGCAAGAAAACTCATGCCAGCGTTCCCTGAAGCTTGAATTGTTTGGTTTATTAACAAGCATACAAGCTGAGCTGAGCTTCTTCTACTAACTGCAATTTAGCTTTGATTGTCAAAAAAAAACAAAAAAAACAAATGGAATATATCATTTTAACTAAAGGAAATGCTGCTCAGAGAAATATTTGCTATTCACTCACATTTTCCTCCCACATCTCAAAGAATTGCATGGTAGGTTAATAGGTCAGCTGAAATAAGACTTAGAAAATGCATGGATGAATGAATCATTGAATGAATGAATGAATGAATGAATGAATAGAGACCCATCCCACATCAAAAGCCGGGTAACTTATTGCACAGGAAATTAAAACCATTATCTTCACAGCAATGCTTATTTTCTCATGATTGTAATGAATTAACTCTCAACTTTACTCTCTTCTTTTAATTTCTGCATAATTCTGTCAGTAAATATTATCACATAATCAAGTCAAAGCATAACATTGGAATAAAGGAATCTGAGTAAATAAAAAATATTTAATAACGTTTTTCTTTTTTCATGAATTTATTAAAAAAGGTAAGCAAAATCCATTGTCCCTTACTGAAGAGCATTTGATCCCTTTCACTGAAAACTGTAGTTACTGATCAGTCTTTGACAGCAGCAGGGATGAGTTTTAACCCATTTCAGCTCTTTTCAGAAAATGAACACCAGGTCTTGTTGTTTCATCTCAGTGGGATAAAGGTCTGGACTACGAAAACCTCATTCTTCAAACACTCTGATGTAGACTTGTGTGTTTTATATCATTGTCCTGCTGCCTGAATCGGTTGTGCTTGTGCTTCAGTTCAATCAATAAATTAAACAAAATTTACGACACCACCACCTATCCAACCAAAATAGCAACAGGCTGCTTTTTGTGAGGTGATGTATACATATGAAAGTGGAAAAACCCATCAATCTTAACAAAGCTACATCAGAATTATGCATCGCTGATTGTGATTTTTAAAATGTTCAGCTCACTTTTGAATTTAAAACACAACAGAATTTTCTCAAAGTTGGAATAAGATAACAACATCCCACCATAGTGTGAACACTATTCTCTTAGGGTCACACAGGGAAAGTGAACCAACAAACCTGTAATTTATAGCTTAATGTGTTATACAGTAGGCCACATTTCTTTTTAAATTAATCAAAATATAATATAACACTAGGCATTGTGACTTAAGTTACTGCGGCACTCTGGGTTAACACATTTTTGCCTTTCATCTTTATAGTTATCAGTACACCAAACAGCAATGGCCCACTTTCATTAATGATCCTGGCACAAGTAGAACAGATAACTGCTCAAAGTAACCAGTGCTTACCCCTCATCCAAACTGTACATACTCAAAACGATTATGCATATCAGTACAATACTATGAAAAATGCTCAATCCAAAATCAATACAACCTTACATGAAAGTGTCAATATGAAAATGACAAGACATCTTTATCACAACCCAGATATTCACTGTTTAGGTCAGGTCAGCTCAGGTTGGGGGGCATGCACTGGTACAACATATTGCTGCACCCACCACACAAAGAAACAGCTTGGGATCCCGGTTGGCAACGCCCCGGGAAGACATGTGAAGTGGTCCAGTACAATCCTCCAGAAACTACAATCTATCAGCCGCAGCCAGGTGTTACTTAGCTTAGTCCAGTTGCCTAGGTCCTCAACAATCCTGTGAGCCATAACTAATGCTTAATCACAATGCAGGTATTGTGCCTCAATCAGGACTCCAAGAGCAACCACTCGTTCGACACCTAGTCAAACTAGTACCAAAGGAGACCACACTTCATCTCAGGATAATTTCCATGTCTTGCAACAGTATAGCAAAACCAGAGGCACCAGGAATCTAAAGACTTGGACCTTCGTCTTTTTGCAAAGATATCAGGAGTACCATACACCTGTTTCCAGTGACCTCATGACCCCCAATGCACTCCCAATCCCTCTACTGACTTCATAGCAAGAGTCACCAGAGACATGAATGCTGCTGTAAGTAAACCTCTCAACGTGGTTGACATTCTCTCCACAAGCAGACACACTGCTGATGGCTGTGCCCAGGTTTTGCTACATTCAGGTGGCTTATAACCTCAAGTCACAGCTTGTGTGTGTGTGTGTGCTCTACAATATTCTGGAGTGGACATGTTAACGGTATACAGTACAAAATAATCTGGTGCAATACGGCCAAAACAATAACAGGCAAAATGTCCCTTCAAAAAACTTTACCATATGCTAAATTTACTCATTCTCACCCAGTGGTTCCATGAACAAGTGCAATAATTCCTAATCAGTCTTTACTGATTATCTAGTACAATGCTTCTAACATCACATACCATCTCATCACAAGTACATCAAAAAATAATATATACAACATATATATAAATGTACAAGTGCAATAAAATTAAAAAGCAGAAAACACAATAAACATAACAATGTACTGTACTACAGACTGACTGCAGAAGGAGCTAGAAATGAAGATTAACATATTTTTCAAATGTGTACCAACTGTGTGCAACATTAGTTTATTGACCCTTGCAGAAATTAGTTTGTATTGCAGGTTGACCACATTTTCCATGCCTCTTTAAAACTGGTGTAGAACAGTGTCAACAAGCTCACCACACTTTTTCAGTTTTAGGCTATAGTGCTTAAAATGGTCTAGTTTTGACATGTACCCAATTTTGTGTGACTATCCAGTTTCTGTCCAATACTGGCAGGATGGGCTTCACTTCTACAAACCGGATTCCAAAAAAGTTGGGAAACTAAACAAATTGAGAATAAAAACTGAATGCAATGATGTGGAGATGGCAAATGTCAATATTTTATTTGTAATAGAACGTAGATGACAGATCAAACGTTTAATCCGAGTAAATGTATCATTTTAAAGGAAAAATATGTTGATTCAAAATTTCACGGTGTCAACAAATCCCAAAAAAGTTGGGACAAGTAGCAATAAGAGGCTGGAAAAAGTAAATTTGAGCATAACGAAGAGTTGGAAGACCAATAAACACTAATTAGGTCAATTGGCAACATGATTGGGTATAAAAAGAGCTTCTCAGAGTGGCAGTGTCTCTCAGAAGCCAAGATGGGTAGAGGATCACCAATTCCCACAATGTTGCGCAGAAAGATAGTGGAGCAATATCAGAAAGGTGTTACCCAGCGAAAAATTGCAAAGACTTTGCATCTATCATCATCAACTGTGCATAACATCATCCGAAGATTCAGAGAATCTGGAACAATCTCTGTGCGTAAGGGTCAAGGCCGTAAAACCATACTGGATGCCCGTGATCTCCGGGCCCTTAAACGACACTGCACCACAAACAGGAATGCTACTGTAAAGGAAATCACAGAATGGGCTCAGGAATACTTCCAGAAACCATTGTCAGTGAACACAATCCACCGTGCCATCCGCCGTTGCCAGCTGAAACTCTACAGTGCAAAGAAGAAGCCATTTCTAAGCAAGATCCACAAGCTCAGGCGTTGTCACTGGGCCAGGGATCATTTAAAATGGAGTGTGGCAAAATTGAAGACTGTTCTGTGGTCAGACGAGTCACGATTCGAAGTTCTTTTTTGGAAATCTGGGACGCCATGTCATCCGGACGTAAGAGGACAAGGACAACCCAAGTTGTTATCAACGCTCAGTTCAGAAGCCTGCATCTGATGGTATGGGGTTGCATGAGTACGTGTGGCATGGGCAGCTTGCATGTCTGGAAAGGCACCATCAATGCAGAAAAATATATTCAGGTTCTAGAACAACATATGCTCCCATCCCGACATCATCTCTTTCAGGGAAGACCCTGCATTTTTCAACAAGATAATGCCAGACCACATTCTGCATCAATCACAACATCATGGCTGCATAGGAGAAGGATCCGGGTACTGAAATGGCCAGTCTGCAGTCCAGATCTTTCACCTATAGAGAACATTTGGCGCATCATAAAGAGGAAGGTGCGACAAAGAAGGCCCAAGACGATTGAACAGTTAGAGGCCTGTATTAGACAAGAATGGGAGAGCATTCCTATTTCTAAACTTGAGAAACTGGTCTCCTCGGTCCCCAGACGTCTGTTGAGTGTTGTAAGAAGAAGGGGAGATGCCACACAGTGGTGAAAATGGCCTTGTCCCAACTTTTTTGGGATTTGTTGACACCATGAAATTTTGAATCAACATATTTTTCCCTTAAAATGATACATTTTCTCAGTTTAAACTTTTGTTCCGTGATTTATGTTCTATTCTGAATAAAATATTAGAAGTTGGCACCTCCACATCATTGCATTCAGTTTTTATTCACGATTTGTATAGTGTCCCAACTTTTTTGGAATCCGGTTTGTATATAAAATGGAAGATGAGATGAATGGGTGGTGCATTGATTGAACAAAGATGCATTTCATGTTTTTTCGTAGTTGGTAGTACAGACAAGTAAGCATTTCATGATTACACAAAACAGTAGAGTAAACCAAGCACTCTGAAATTTGACATTGCTGGACAAGGTGAATCATACCTTGCCTGCAATACTTCTAGGTGGTTGTAGCATGGTCAACAACTGCCGGGATGACTCGGAGAAAGACTGTGCCTGACTTGTATATAAATCTGTGAGCTATGCTCAGGTGTCAAGTCATCATTGATACACTGGTTTATATTATTTTTACTTTGTACATTTCCTTTCAAGAATTTAACACTGCCTGTGTGACCAAAACTGCTTGTTTTAATAATGTTATGGAGTTTGTTAAGTTCAAAATTTGCCACTTAAAGCAAAAGGCCTACTAACTCACAAACAGAAGAGAAAAGAATAAATTATAACTATTAAAAACTAGCAGTGTTACCCAGCTTTGCCCAAAAAAATCTCATAATACAATGGGTATCAGTTTTCATGCTATCAGTTAATTAGGTGTTTCAGAAATACTATGTATTGTATGTATGGCTTTTCTGTATACAGTACTTGTAGATTATATTTTTTTGTTGATGGTCATTGCAAAATGCAATTTTTCAAGAAAATTGATTCTTTTGAACTGAAATTGGAAATCAGTAAGAATAATGTGAAATTTGAATATATTTTTTATCATTACTAGATGTTTACAATTTTAATTTGTTTACACTGTTAATTAAAGTATAGTATTTCTTTTTGTGTCTTTCATCAGTTTTATGTACAGTAGTTCTCCTTTAAAGTCTACAGATGTGAATGTATATGCAAAGCAGTGTTTGAAATGGATAGCCAGTCCCCTGTGTGTTATACTGATGTATTAACGTGAATTGAGAGGAGCATTGAGAATTTCCCCATTTGAAATTCAAGCGGCACTATATAATGCTAGCCATATACCATGTGATTTTGGCATCATTTTAAGCCTGATTTGCAGTTGCAGACCTGTTTTCTGAGTCGGCCCAAATTTAAGTTTCATAGGCCATCATTTCAGCTGCAGCATGAGAGGGATTGTGATGCCTGAATGCATCTTACAATTAGGCAGTCATATGATCATGTCTGAAATTTCTCTCAGCTGTCTTATGACTATGTGACTATAACCCAATTTTGTGATGTTACTATTAAGTTTCATTGCGTATTGACTGCAGTATATTGTACATTGGATAGGTCATTTCCACATTTTTGATTCCAAAAATCTAAATATCATAAAGCAACACATATACAACTAAACTGCCAGTGACAAAAACATCTTAGGAAACCTATGCTGGAAGAACCTAAAATAAATAAGCACAACAGTAAATTATATAGACTATGTACCTCTAACTCTGTGTAAAATAGATAGACCATATTGTTTGCACCTCAAACATCTGCATGTCCAGTTATGCCTTTTTCTTTTCTTTTTACTTTCAGAGAACAGTACAGAAAGACTTAGGAATGCAGTTGTTTTCTTTGGTGTCATTTTAAAAAAGCCTGTGGTCACCACATCAACTACAACGTGATCATGTCTCTTTTCTTATATCTAGGACATCACTCCATCTTCAGTCATCCTTCCATCAGATTGTTATTGGTGTTATTTGCATAGCTCATCCATCACATCTGCTGCATCCTTCATTTGCATAAATCATGCTTTCACAGCTGCCAAGAGCATAAGTTAGCATAATATCAATAAATATAGATAAATAAAAAAACTTAGACAAAATAAAAAGAAAGTGTTAGCTAAATTTCTTATTCTATAATGCAACAAATTTGTGTTTGTATATTAGTGTAGTAATACTTTATAGTAATATTTATAGTATTAGTAAATGGTGTTTTTTGATGGGTGAGTCTGTCCACTTGGCATTATAAATACAGCTTTGAATATATAAAAATAAACAGGAAAAGACATTCTGCACAGCAACCTCTTATGGAACAGCTGTAATTTTTTTTACAGTGAACACAATTAAGAACTAACACTAATAAATGGCCAAATGTTGGTTGACTTGCCTCTTCCCCACGGGTTTGATACCAAGCCAGATCATAGTTTGTGTGTTGGGCTATAATTTTTCTGATGCTATGACTTTCCTCTGAAATTCCGAAGACAAGAACTTTAAATTGTTTAGAGTTTTAAAGTCGGCCTGATATAAATAAAAGCATACAGTAATGGACTGTTGTCCCTCTTAGAGCTCTACTCGTTTTGTCCCTTCCTGACTTCCTCTTGTTTTTGATGCTGCTGGACAGAAGCTACTCCTCCCATAATGCTGCCATGGAAGTAGCAGGATCTGAAGATAAACTGCATCTATGACACATGGTCTAGGGGAGGCGCAGGCCCTCCTCCGGTCCTCCTGGGCGTCCCGGCTGGGTCGCCGCCCCAGCCGTCTCTGACAGTATATATACATACGTATGTAAGTAATAGTATTTCATAAATTTTAGTAATTTAGGAAACTTCTCTCAAACTTCACCAGGATTTAGGACAGCATGTGAGCTGTGGTAACTTGCTAGGAGCTGCCAGAAGATGGCAATCAGGCAGACATTGGCACACACATCCCAGGAAAGGCAGAATGTTTTGTAAATGATGGACAACAACGAATTCATCAAAAGAGATTGATTTGACAGAGACTGAGTAATATTTGTAACAAATCTTGTATGTTATACGATTGCTCCATCTACATGAAGAAGCCAAGACCTATCAACTGAAATGAAAGTGTTGATAACATTATATTTTTTGGCCACAGGAAAAATGCAGCTTTGCAATAGCGATGACTTTGCTATGGCACAACCAACTATACCTTTAATTTTGAAAACAAACTTTAAATGCCCTTACAACAAGTGAGGTAAAAAAAACAGATTTATACTCCAGATTAGGTAATGTTAAAGAAACCTACATTCATGCAAATTGTTGTTTTTCCTGGAACTACTGGTGTGATTGATGACACAGACATCATGATCACTGCCCAAAGTGTGAATAAGCATGTATATGTGAACTGCAAGCAATATTACAGTATCAACACACAGGTGGTTATGGACACAATGTGTATTATAGTAGCCAGCATATTAAGATTGGCACGGCAGAATGGGTTACTGACAACAAAATGTCATACAGGTATGCTGAACATTGCATTCCATGAACCCCTGAAATATTTGCATTACACTTTATAAGCCTGAAGTGGCTCAAGAGAGCAGAGACTCCCAGTGCATTGGATAACTAGAACCTCACTGTAAATAACTCCTAGAGAGACATGGCACTCAACTCTGGAAGACAATCTAAACACCAGAAAAGTGAACACAATTTTAGAAACAGTATGAGGCCTTTTCCAAGGCCATAACAGCAATCACGCCCATTTGAATATTATTGTTTTTATTATAATCTTTGTGGTGAAGCCTTAGCGTTAATACCAGAAAACTGCAAACAGTCATAATGATTTCCAAGGAGACTATAAAATGCCTTCATGAGTGCCATTTTGTTGCTTAGGGCGCTGAAAAATCGTCATGTTACGTATTCTTATATATGAACTCCTACACCTTGCTGGTAGTCAGTGCAGGATGCTTCACAACTACTTTACTTTACTCTGAGACAGGACAAAATCCTATCCTGGGCAGACTAGTTCAATTCCTAGGAGAAATTCTGAGATGATTGCTAAATACAGGCAGTAATCATTTTTTATGTGTAACATCATGTTCCCTGTAAGTCAGGAGAAGAGGGGAGAGGTTGGGAGTTTGCACTGATACAGCGAGTTGCTGCACATACCACATGATGAACCACCACAAGATCAGCAAGTTTAAAAATGGATTAATTGTATATAGTATACCAAATTAACTCAAAGCTTTCGTAATAATGAATAACTGCAGTGGAACAATTAAAAAAACCCTCAGAAGAATTACAAAAGTCTAGAGCCTGAGTAAATTTGCTGATTTGTAAATGGATGAATATAAAAGTTATATTTGAATAAATTAAAACTGAATTGTGCTGAAATATCATTTTCAATATTTCTCTTGCCACAAAAAGTGGCTTCAGCTTTCTGTAATCTGATCATTGGTTCTGAAAATGTACAAGTAGCTAAAAGTTTTTGATGAATGGCAAGCCTATTATTAACTGGTTAAGGAGACCAGCTATGTTCTTTTTTGTAATTTAGCCACAACTACCTGCATGGAAATACTGTGCAAGGAAGCAACAGAAAAATTGAACTTAGTGACTTGACAGAGCACAAGTTTTCAAATTTGAAATCAAAACAAAAGTGACATCTAGAAAGAGAAGCCTAATAAAAATGGGTGGTTAAATCTGGGGGTGGCACTGTTTCTTGAGCCAAGCTGTAAATCAAAAAGTTACTGTAAAACATGGCTGGACAGATGCAGCCTGCAGGCCAGGGTAAAACAAGGAAGGGTGGGGTGCGCTATGCGGTTTTCGCCCATGGACATCAATAATGTGTGTTGATGCAAGAAAAGACATGTCATGGTCTGACACTTTCCATTTTTAGCCAAAGGTAAAATACCTTCACATTTGGTTAACTATGCCTTTCACCCACCTTCCCCTCTCTCCTTATTCAGAATGCTAGATTGCTTTTAAGCAAAATAGCTATTAGAATGAGTTAGCTTTCATATCTTTTTATCCCATCCTGTCAGTATGAGTCACTGACGGAACTCTCCCCAGCTTCATTTTTAAGGTCTAGTTTCCTAAACTGCACTTTCATTAATCTTTATTAGCATGCCTAAAATATTACAACCCTCACTCCACCTCTTCTCTGCAATGCAGTAACTCACATTCAATGTTAACCTACAGAAGGCTGCTCAGCGACTACCCCACCCCCTTCAAAAACTCCCAGCATGCTCTTCTAGCCGCATCCTGCATTAGCTGTGTAGCTAGAAGTTAACCCCTTCAATACTGCACAGGAGATCTCAAGATTAATTTCAGTATTTAAAATGATTTAAAACATCTCTTACTATAAATGACCTTCTCAACAGTAGTGGGCCACTGGTTCAGCCAAGGAGGGCTTTAGCTGGTATAGGCTTTTTGCTTCAATCCAGTTTTTTAACTAACAACCAGTACTGAAGCAATTGTTACCCAACCTTTTTGTGCTTCATTTTAGTTAACTAACTTATTAAGATTCCCTGTTTTTTAGTGCTTAGTTTTGTCTTAAACTGCTCCATTACCTGTTTTAGTATTTTCTTATTTTCTTAACCAACTGTTAATTAACACTGAGATGCAAATGACAAAGGAACCAGCAACTCATCATCTAACCCAGTCCCATTTACACTTGAGTGTGTTCATAATTGATTTAAATAAAATATTTGGAAAGTAAAGGAAGAGAAGAAAAAAGAGAAAGACTGAAATAATAATTTGATTCAGGCCAAAAATCATTTGGATGGTATTCTCAAAAAAGAAGAATCTTCATTATAAGAATAACTTGACATGGCAGAATGAAGCTGTGAAATTAAATTACAAGTTCTGTAATCACTGAGGATTGCCTTTTAGCTAAGCAATTGGGTTAGAACAAAAGCTAGCAGACTGCCACCCTCCAAGACCGAACTCTAGGAAATCCTGACTTATACCTTAGAATAATATTTTGAAGGAATAAATAAAGAAAAATATCAAAAGTCATGGAAAGAAGCTTTACAGGTACAGTTCTGTATGCAGTATTATGTACTGTATTTCAGCACGTCTACATTAGGCAATTTGCTCAGAGTCACAACAGTCAGTCTGAGAAAACGGTTAAACTGGAGACCTTGACTTTTAATGTCCACTACCTTACCCACTAAGCAATGGTGCACTGTAGTTGAAAGGGAGTCAGAAGTTGAATAAGAACTTGTGACCAAGAGCTTTACAATCTAACTTCTTACCCACTAAGCCACACGCTACCTGAAGCCAGAGAAATGAGTAAACACACTAAAATAATGCTAAACAAGCTAGAAGTAATCAGAATACCTAAATATTCCTTACTCTAGCAAAACACCTAACAGCTGCTTGCAACTCAATCCCTAGAATTTAGCTAATTAAATTTACAGTATAAATAATGTGCTTAAATTGGAACAAAGCACTGTTAATTACAAGAATTACAAAAATGCCAACTCAGCAGTCAACAAATTTAACTTAATTACAAGAAGCCAAAGTTCGAATCTTGGCCTGGACAGTGCTCGGTGAAGGTTTTTCTCTCAAATCTTAAACACATGTCCATTAGGTTAATTGCAGGGCTTACAATGATTCGTATGTGTAATTACATTTTTTTTTTTGTCAAATTTTCATATTATCTCCTATAATAGAATACACACTTATCATTTACCCACACTAACCCTGCTCACACAAATGCCAACGCCACAGAAGTAGAACAAGAACTTGTACAGTCTCTAAATTAATAAAGACTACTTTATTAGTGAACTGTAAACAATGCAATACAAACATCAAACCAACAATGAAAACAAAAAAGGAGCAGACTACCTGATAGGACACAAACACTAACCTTGAACTCTACATTTTTTTTTATTGAAAATCTCTGATAACTTTTTACCATAAAATTTGTATAGTGCAAGTCAACCAGTGGGTGTGAACATGAATCTGATCTGCAATAGACTAGCATCCTGTCCAGGATCATTTTCTGCCTCATGTCCAACACTGTTGGGATAGGTTCAGACCCTCCTGTGACCCCAAATTGAAATAAGTGGGTCCAAGAATGTTATGATAGTCACCACTGTTACTCACACTGTTGCTGACAGATGAACTATAATTTGCAGAAACAGAATTTTTAACTGGTGATTCGTAGCTGGATGTTTTGTGTGAGGGCAACATTTTTTAAAATGTAGCAATGGATGCATATGTGGCTAAAGCAAGCTATCTACACCTCCAGCACACTGGCACAGCATCTTTATGGTTCCCAGTCTGTCAATTTCACATTCACAGGGCATCTGGCTTGAAATGGTAATGCAATTGCTAATTAAACTGTGTAGCAAAGAAATTAATCATGCCTATGACCCATGTCACATTACATGACTTTTCTAGCTATTTTAAGTAGTAGCCTTTTACTGTACATAACCAGGCAGTCGGTGGTGCTCCGGTGAAGACAATCGTCTAATTTGACATACTTAATGTCTGAGACCAATTAATCTGTAACTAGTTAGAATAAAAACAA
Organism: Polypterus bichir lapradei; assembly: GCA_026402145.1. NCBI lineage: Eukaryota > Metazoa > Chordata > Cladistia > Polypteriformes > Polypteridae > Polypterus > Polypterus bichir. Next base: position 73,336 of record JANRMT010062805.1, read on the forward strand.
ACATTTTTGATTTTCTTGTTAAGTCAGAGGAACGGGCTGTATACACAAGAGAGCACAATGTACAATCCATAGAATCCATTGAGGTGAAGAACATATATGTTCTGAACCTCACAAAAAGAAGAAAAGCTCAATTGCCTGATGTCTTGTATTTTACATAACAGAATGGAAAAAAAAAAGAATTAAACGGCAGAGATTGTTGCTAAACTCGTAGCAGCTGTTAACTTTTTGTAAAGTGTCACCCTGTCAGGCAACATGCTATTGTCTGTCAGAAAGGGGACTAAGCATGATTGTGCTGGAAGTTTGGCACTCAGGCTGTAACTGTGACATGGGCTGCAATTTACAATCATGTAATTGGACATGGTGCAGTGATGACATTAGTGACTGTGATCAGCAAATCTGACATGCCCCATGACAAAAAGTCGCATAATGTGACATCAGCTTAAAACACATGTTAAAGACTTTTTTTTAACAAATAAAGGCACATACATTGCCATGGCCTGAAATTTGGCTGTTTAAAAAAACTGACATGACTATCTTGATTTATCTTACCATGTGCACAACGTGTATTAGCTGATATTTTATGTTTAGTAAATAAAATATAAACACTGCTTAAAATCAAAAATAAAACATTTATATCCAAACCTTATTATATCTGTGCTGCTTGAATTGGTAATTACCAAGACTATTCAGGATATTTTGATTTGCTACACATGCTGTTGCTAGATTTTCATCAATACACTTAGGAAATGATAGTGAGTACTACTGTATCATACAATAAACAAAAGTTAATATTACCTTCTAAAAAAGTAATATTTAATGAATAAGTTGCAATAATTAAAATTTCAGATGCTATCGTTTTCCTGATACTTTCATATTCCCAGTCATTCTCTCCATTTTTACATTCATTGCAAATGTTAAGCCTACCTTTTGTGAAATCTAACTTTCACAGCTGAAGATTACTGATTTTTTGAGGATTCCTCTAAAATAGTCTTTGTTGAGTTGTTTTCAAGATGCCTCATGTAAGTGATCAAGGAATTAGATCTTGTGTATGTCTGTGGACTCATCCAGATTTAGTCATTGAACTGAAATGAATTGGCCCTTGCTGCAGTGAGGTATGGCATCCCAACTGCAACCATTCAAATATGTACACTATGCGCTTTCACTGTGCACGTTTTAGCTAGTTTGGTTTCAGAAACTCCACAAGCACACCAAATATAATGTCTGTTATTTTGTTCTGCCTTTAAGACAAGAGATATTTATCTCTTACCTTATATCTGGTCAACAAACATTTTAAAATATTGGCACATAAATTTATTTTAGAATTAATATAAAGCACAGCACATTTAATCAACATTGTAGACTAGCCACAGGTAGTTTGCTTGTTCTGAAAGTCGTGCTGATTTCCACTTGCTACAATTTCCCTCCTGTCTTAGTGCGTTTTCCTTCCACATCTCAATAAACATGTAGGTTAGATAATCTGATGACTCTAAATTGCCGTTGTATGAGTAAATTTGGATATGTGGAAGACTGATGACCCTTCTGAGGCTGTTTCTCAACTTACACCCAGTGCTGCCAATGTCTCCCCATGAATCTGAACATGCCTGTTAAAAATGGATACGCTGACAACTATAGTCACATCCATTACAGTACATCTTCTCAATATTAGTTCAAGTACCCTTATTCAGCTGTACTACTCTATTTGTTAAAATGGCTGCAGCTAACAGACAACTGGTTATATCATTACATTTTCAAAGTACACACAATGCATTTGTATTTCCTAATAAAACTAGCAATGATGAAAGCAATATCTCTATTTTTTTGTTGACTTGAATGAGCAGCACACTTTCCTGCTCTACCAAGTTAAACTGTGAATGATTTTCAAATAAAAGGCACAATTTCTGCCTCTTTAACTGAAGTTCAGCCCCTGATTTTGATATTTGGGATTGTCTATGGAAATGTTGTATATTTGGTTAAGCTGTTAATGTTAAATGAAACATCTTGTGATGTGCTAAGACACATCATAAATGATGTAACCTGGGATTATAGGGTGTTTCGGGCCTTCTGAACATCATAAAACTTCGCCTGACAGCAACAATAGAACACTTCTCTCCCAGGGCTGCCTTCGAACAGAAGTTGAGAATGAGCTCCAGCTATCCTCTTCCTTGGCACAGATAACAAGATAGTGATTTAATCTTTCCCCAGCAAAAGTGGTTAGCTGGGTTTGGGTGTCCTGTCCAGGACTGATTCTTACTATTTACCAAATGCATCTTAAACAGGCACTGGCTACCCGTTATCCTAAACTAGATAGATTAGATAATGGACAAATGAACAAGCCCAGAATTTAAGGATATATCAGAGTAATTATTGTGTGCTACATAAATAAAACACATTGCCAAGATGCCCAAATATGAATCAAGGAATAACATTCAGCACAGACACTATTAAATGAATCAAAATCTTAAAGGGTGAGATTTATCATCTTTAAGCAACATATCTCATCAGTTGCCGCAAAGTCTTATCTGCTTATTCTAAAAAAAGAAATTTACTCAAAAGTTCATCTGGTTCTATACTGCTCTTTGTAGCTTGCTGGATAAGAAAAATAGACATTAACTAAAACAATACAGATTGTACAACAACAAAAAAAATCCTTACATCTTGAACACTGCAGGAATAAATTAATCAGTCTGATCATTTGTAACTGCTGAGGCTACAAAGAGCTGGTTGCACTTATTTTCTGTACTGTTCACCATGTTTTCATGACAAACAAGACACTGTTTTGAGTCTTTAATTACAGAAAAGGCAAATTAGCAAAAAATGCAACAATTCAATGCAACAATTCTGCTTATTTGGATACATGGTCATGCTGTTTGTTTCTGTACATTGATACACATGAATTTTAAAGCAAGGTAATGAAATGAGGTTTAAGTGCAAGCCATTAGTCTTTCAGAATGCTAAGAAAAATCAATGTATCAAAAAGCCATTATTTTATATAGCAAATTTTATGTAATATCACAAGTCATTTTCAAAGCAAAACACTGCAATATGCTATCAATATGACACTGTAAATAAAGTACAATAACAGGACTAATTATCTGTAATAAATAAATGCAGTTGGGTTTTCCAATAATTACTTTTCAGCTATCACTCTAAAGTAAATGTATGTCCTGGTTCCAGGTAAAAGTAAAAAAACGTCACACTTGATATATCACTGCCGCTGCAGGCCACACAAAATAGTTTTGGGACAAGGCTTACACAAGATGCATTTTTTTTTTTTTACCTTTTTCATAAATATTCTCTTTTTTTAACTTCATTGTTTTAATTAATCTCATGAAGGTGATTAATTAACATCAGTGAGAAACTATTGCTTTTAGTATTTGCTTCCTGTACCTATCTGTGGTTTAGTACTAAAATCACATACTTTGCATGTTCGTGGAACATCACAAGATGGAGCTGTAAAGATCTAACATGTGAAAGCATAATCGTTGCCAACATTACTAAAGCTATTTCTTGGCAGGCCTGTCTTGTGCCATTTTCTAAAGGGACCATGTTCAACTACTATTTCTTTACACAGGACCTTCTAAGGCACCATCTACAGTCTGCTGCACACTTGTAGTGGACCACTGCCACACTTGACAAACAGATGCAAGATGCTTAGTTTTATTTGGCACATGTTAACACCTACAACTACCACCGACTCCAGACAGCAATGCACAGAAACATATCACCAACAGCAGGGATTTGACAAATACAAACAAATCCATGAACAGTGCAGTTCTAGACCAACAAATGTTTCATGCTTTCTTGTTTTGGAATTATTTCATTTAAATACTTCTGCCAAGTTCGTTGAAGCTGAACATTTCCACAATTTCTCCAAACTCATGGGGTTCACTCATTACTTCTGGAGACCTTAGCCAACTGGCCACCCACCTAGGTATTTAACAGTATACAAAAGACAAAAAAACAATAACAGTCAAATAATCCATTCCTGAACAAAAATACTTACACTAAAACTTAAATGATTGATTGAATCAGATAAACTCTGACAAACAAAATGATTGAATGAAAAAGTAGTAACTACAGTGATTAAGGGATTTGAAATAATATTCAAACAGTAAAAGTGCAAACTCCGTCACACACTGTAATCAAACCTAGTCTCTAGGAGCCATAAGACAGCACCACTTACAGTGCATCTGGAAAGTATTCACAGCGCGTCACTTTTTCCACATTTTGTTATGTTACAGCCTTATTCCAAAATGGATTAAATTCATTTTTTTCCACAGAATTCTACACACAACACCCCATAATGACAACGTGAAAAAAGTTTACTTGAGGTTTTGGCAAATTTATTAAAAATAAAAAAACTGGGAAATCACATGTACATAAGTATTCACAGCCTTTGCTCAATACTTTGTTGATGCACCTTTGGCAGCAATTACAGCCTCAAGTCTTTTTGAAAATGATGCCACAAGCTTGGCACACCTATCCTTGGCCAGTTTCGCTCATTCCTCTTTGCAGCACCTCTCAAGCTCCATCAGGTTGGATGGGAAGCATCGGTGCACAGCCATTTTAAGATCTCTCCAGAGATGTTCAATCGGATTCAGGTCTGGGCTCTGGCTGGGCCACTCAAGGACATTCACAGAGTTGTCCTGAAGCCACTCCTTTGATATCTTGGCTGTGTGCTTAGGGTCGTTGTCCTGCTGAAAGATGAACCGTCGCCCCAGTCTGAGGTCAGGAGCGCTCTGGAGCAGATTTTCATCCAGGATGTCTCTGTACATTGCTGCAGTCATCGTTCCCTTTATCCTGACTAGTCTCCCAGTTCCTGCCGCTGAAAAACATCCCCACAGCATGATGCTGCCACCACCATGCTTCACTGTAGGGGTGGTATTGGCCTGGTGATGAGCGGTGCCCGGTTTCCTCCAAACGTGACGCCTGGCATTCACACCAAAGAGTTCAATCTTTGTCTGATCAGACCAGAGAATTTTGTTTCTCATGGTCTGAAAGTCCTTCAGGTGCCTTTTGGCAAACTCCAGGCGGGCTGCCGTGTGCCTTTTACTAAGGAGTGGCTTCCGTCTGGCCACTCTACCATACAGGCCTGATTGGTGGATTGCTGCAGAGATGGTTGTCCTTCTGGAAGGTTCTCCTCTCTCCACAGAGGACCTCTGGAGCTCTGACAGAGTGACCATCTGGTTCTTGGTCACCTCCCTGACTAAGGCCCTTCTCCCCCAATCGCTCAGTTTAGATGGCCGGTCAGCTCTAGGAAGAGTCCTGGTGGTTTTGAACTTCTTCCACTTACGGATGATAGAGGCCACTGTGCTCATTGGGACCTTCAAAGCAGCAGAAATTTTTCTGTAACCTTCCCCAGATTTGTGCCTCGAGACAATCCTGTCTCGGAGGTCTACAGACAATTCCTTTGACTTCATGCTTGGTTTGTGCTCTGTGGGACCTTATATAGACAGGTGTGTGCCTTTCCAAATCATGTCCAATCAACTGAATTTACCACAGGTGGACTCCAATTAAGCTGGAGAAACATCTCAAGGATGATCAGGGGAAACAGGATGCACCTGAGCTCAATTTTGAGTTTCATGGACAAGGCTGTGAATACTTATGTACATGCGCTTTCTCACTTTTTTTATTTTTAATAAATTTGCAAAAACCTCAAGTAACCTTTTTTCACGTTGTCTGTCATTATGGGGTGTTGTGTGTAGAATTCTGAGGAAAAAAATGAATTTAATCCATTTTGGAATAAGGCTGTAACATAACAAACTGTCGAAAAAGTGATGCGCTGTGAATACTTTCCGGATGCACTGTACCTATGTGCCACTGTAATGCCTGTCCAGAGTCACTGTGCTTAAGACTGCTGGGGCAGGCCTTGGTCTCTCAATGACACTCGATTGTATTTACAGTTTTGAGTATGCATGCATAAATGTGTACATACTGTACCTCATTATAAGATATTTAAAAAAGTGTCCAAGCAAAAGAAAAAAAAAAGGACTGTCCCTTAAAATGAAATGTACATGAAGGAAAATAACTCGTTTCACAATGCCTTAAGGGATAAAAAGGTGAGTAGAAAACATAAAACTGTGAACCAACAAGACAACTTCAGTACAAAATGGAGATAACAAGAAAGTAGACATTTAACATGCCTCAACTAATCTTGAATATTTTCAAAAAGTCATTGTATTTGTACAGAAAATGAGACACTGCAAACAGCCAGCTGGATAAAAATCAAAACTGTGTGTAAATACTAGGAGAAGAAAATCAAAACATATGGGCAGCAAACTGTCCAGAGAAGAGGAATGTACAGTACCTGACGGGAAACCAACAGATGGATGACAAATGCTCTAACACAAAGAACATACAACAGCTTCAACAGAGACTAGCAAGTAATAATACCCAAGCGGCTGGGCAGTAATCTTACCACACAAAAACAATCTAAAAATAAAAGGGCAGATGACAAAAGATTCAAAAAGAAAGGACTGGAGGTAATGGACTGCACAGCTTTTGAAAAAATAGCTGCTTGCCAACTGTTATGCAACATAGCCCTGTGACTGAACAAAGTGCTTCCAGACAGCATACACTGTAGGTTAGCACGCATATGTGCACCAGAGCAAACTGTACAGCACTTTTTACATAGCTTGAAATTACAACATTCTTAAACCAATTTAACATAATTTGGGGTTGCAGGGGCCTAGAGCCAATTCTCACAGTGTGCAAAAAAAAAAAAAAGCCTCTGGAATTTATTTATATATATATATATATATACATATACAGTGTATATATATACACTGTATATATATATGTATATATATATATACACATACATATATATACACACACATACATATACATATATATAATATATATATAATATATATACACATACACGCATACATTTATTTTGATGAATAAAACAAACAACATTTTTGCATGTGTGTATAACTTTTTAAAGTAAAACATACACCTGTAACTTTACAATTTTTTTTCTGTAAGAAGGAAGCTTAATGCTCAGACATGATTTGCAATATGAACACATGCTGGGCACATGATCAGGTTGTGGTAAACTATCAGAGTTCAGCAAGTGACACAGGATGCAGGATCCAGAAGAGAACAGGCAGGCTGTAAAAAAACAAAGTTAAATGAATCCTCGTCATCACATCTTTACATCCTAACATGAATACATTGCTTAGACTCAGACTGGAAGCCTTCATTGTGTCTGCTCCAAGGTTATTTTAGATACTTTTTTATTGGTTTTACTTCTATACTATAAGTTGTTCTCTATTTTAGATATTGTTTAGTTTTATTAAGTTTTGAACATTTCTATTTTAGTATTTATTATTGGTGACTTACAGTCAATTAGCTTTTTTTATTTTGAAAAAAATCACTAGAGTTTAGTTACCCTTTATATTAAACAAGATTAAATTAATCCCTTTCTCTTTCCCTTTATTTGATCTCCACAAAATTGACTGCCTACAATGATTATACACTTGTTCTTGTTACTGTCTATGTCATATTCTCAAACAGTACTTTCCCATTTATTACCATTTTTTCCTTTGTATCTATGTTCAAAAACATTCTTTCCAAATAGTTGACATTTTTCATTCATTAGGCTATAGTTGTGCTTGAAAGTTTGTGAACACTTTAGAACTTTCTATATTTCTGCATAAATATGACCTAAAACATCATCAGATTTTCACTCAAGTCCTAAAAGTAGAAAGAGAAACCAGTTAAACAAATGAGACAAAAATATTACACTTGGTCATTTATTTATTAAGGAAAATGATCGAATATTACATATTTGTGAGTGGCAAACATATGTGAACCTCTAGGATTAGCAGTTAGTTTGAAGGTGAAATTCGAGTCAGGTGTTTTCAATCAATGGGATAACAATCAGGTGTGAGTGGGCACCCTGTGTTATTTAATGAACAGGGATCTATCAAAGTCTGCTCTTCACAACACATGTTTGTGGAAGTGTATCATGGCACAAACAAAGGAGATTTCTGAGGACCTCAGAAAAACAGTTGTTGATGCTCATCAGGCTGGAAACGGTTACAAAACCATGTATAAAGAGTTTGGACTCCACCAATCCACACTCAGACAGATTGTGTACAAATGGAGGAAATTCAAGACCATTGTTACCCTCCCCAGGAGTGGTCGACTAACAAAGATCACTCCAAGAGCAAGGTGTGTAATAGTCGCAAAGGTCACAAAGGACCCCCAGGGTAGCTTCTAAGAAACTGAAGGCCTCTCTCACATTGGCTAATGTTCATGTTCATGAGTCCACCATCAGGAGAACACTGAACAACAATGGTGTGCATGGCAGGGTTGCAAGGAGAAAGCCACTGCTCTCCAAAAAAACATTGCTGCTCGTCTGCAGTTTGCTAAAGATCACGTGGACATACCAGAAGGCTATTAGAAGAATGTTTTGTGGATGGATTAGACCAAAATAGAACTTTTTGGTTTAAATGAACAGCGTTATGTTTGGAGAAAGGAAAACACTGCATTTCAGCATAAGAACCTTATCCCATCTGTGAAACATGGTGGGGGTAGTATTATGGTTTTGGCTGTTTTGCTGCATTTGGGCCAAGACGGCTTGCCTTCATTGATGGAACAATGAATTCTGAATTATATCAGAGAATTCTAAAGGAAAATGTCAGGACATCTGTCCATGAACTGAATCTTAAGAGAAGGTGGGTCATGCAGCAAGACAACGACCCTAAGCACACAAGTCATTCTACCAAAGAATGGTTAAAGAAGAATAAAGTTAATGTTTTGGAATAGCCAAGTGAAAGTCCTGACCTTAATCCAATCAAAATGTTGTGGAAGGACCTGAAGCAAGCAGTTAACGTGAGGAAACCCACCAACATCCCAGAGTTGAAGCTGTTCTGTACGAAGGAATGGGCTAAAATTCCTCCAAGCCGGGGTTCAGGAATGATCAAAAGTTAACGGAAACGTTTAGTTGCAGTTATTGCTGCAAACGTCACACCAGATACTGAAAGCAAAATTTCACATACTTTTGCCACTCACAAATATGTAATATTCGATGATTTCCTTAATACATAAATAACCAAGTATAATATTTTTATCTCATTTGTTTAACTGGTTTCTCTTTATCTACTTTTAGGACTTGAGTGAAAATCTAATGATATTTTAGGTCATATTAATGTAGAAATATAGAAAATTCTAAAGGGTTTACAAACTTTCAAGCACAACTGTACTTCAGCACATTGTGTATAGCCAGTTCCTGTAAAAGAGGAGGCAGTTAACAGTAGACTACCAGCTATTTTTTTTTTAATTGAAATACAACTTTTTGATTCCATCCATTTTTATTTTATTTCAATTACTTTCAAGCATGTGGTTGTGACTTCAGTTTTTCTTTTTCAGTTAGCTTTTAATATCATTTTTATTTTGATTAAATAAATGTTTTTTTAGTTATCGTTTTTATTGAGGGTAACACTCTTGCTGTGTTTGTCCACATTCCCCCTGTGTAACAATCTATTAATTTTCTGAACACTTGCAGTTCACTATATGTTTAATGGGAACTACTGTCTATCCTGGCTGGATTGTATGGTCAGGCTGGAAGCCATGCTAGATGGAATGTGGGCCCATCAAATGGCTCTCTTATGTACACATAAATATCACTACAGATGTCACTCATAAATTCTTTAAAAACAAACCAATGCCTTTATTACCAACTGAGGGTCTCCACTATATGAGTGAATATTTTAATGAGGTCCTGAGAATCAATCTGGTTTGATTTCTCACAAGTCTGGTTATGTGCCAGGAAAACTGATATACTTGATTTACTAGGAAAAGTAAATTCTATAACATGGTTTCCACAGGCAATATATAAGTAGGCTTGTTCAGGCAACACTGTTCTGCTTCTAATGCAAAGTCTCAGTACTGCTGTGTTTGAAACTAATTTTTCCTAAGACAAAATAAGAACAAGAAAAATCTGAGCTTACTCAACCCTACAATTACATATTCAAATATGGTGTGGAAATATGGAATTTGAATAATTTGACAGTGGCTAGAAGTGCAAATAATGAGCTGGGTTCAAAATGTTGAAAATGCATTTTAATTAAGGCATGTGCAAAGAGGTGTACACAAAGAATGATAATATTAATTGTAATTCCAAGACAGCAGACACTAAGCTGTAAGAGGCAAGCATATAGAGAATTGTTTAGATTTGTATTGTTGTCCGCATATTGATTTGGCAAAATTTTACACCAGATGCCCTTCCTGAGACCAGCTATGTTATATGGGTTGGAGACGGTGGCACTGACCAGAAAGCAGAAGACAGAGTTGGAGGTAGCAGAGTTAAAGATGCTAAGATTTGCACTGGGTGTGACGAGGATGGACAGGATTAGAAATGAGTACATTAGAGGGTCAGCTCAAGTTGGACAGTTGGGAAACAAAGTCAGAGAGGTGAGGGCAGCCGAAAGAAGAAGAAGATAGAGAATAATTTAGATGCTGTATAGTGTTTGTATCCATGGCACTATATGCACACACAATTAAAAACATTTCTTAAACTTCAGAAACTGCATGGTGCACAATGGAAATTCAATTCTGAATCACCAATTAACTGTAAATGCAGGATGCTATGTTGGAACCCGTACAGAGAAAAGAGTGCATCACTGGACTAAGAGTCAAGTCTTACTACCGAAAACTCTGAAGCCTTTAATCTGCAGCCCAGAAAACGTTTCAGAAATATTATTTAGATATTCAAAATCTCAAAGCATATCCAGTAAATTTCTTCCAGTTAAACAGGAAAGTCCACACACTAAGACCCGCGTAGATACTCAGTGGATGTGTATTCAAAATTCATAAAGCATGCATTTATGAATCACATTGAAGGGAAGCGGGTTTGAAACAAACTGTACGATTTTGCTGCCAATGCAGGGACATGCTCAAGAATGACTCAGTGGCCCAATGCATCCATGTTGCTCTGTAACATTAAAACAATTTAATCACTGCTGTACAAGTTCTTACAAATTACTAATAGTGATATGGATGTATGTTTATTTCAAATGATTGATGTTCTTCAAATTAAGCCCATTTGTTGGTACTTAATACAAAGTATTTTAAATATTTGCATTGTTTCAGAATGACTTCCAAAACTAGTACATGTAACATTTCAATAGCTATTTCTTACTCACCCTATTTTATGGACCTGCTTATTTTAAGACAGACTTGGAGGCAATCCTGGAAGCTATGGACACAAAGCAAGACTAATACTGGATTGCATTTTAATTCAATACAAAGCATTCTTACACGCAGGGCCAATGCAGAGACTGACAATCAGCGTAAGCTGTACATTTCTGAAAAATTCCCATTAATTATACTAGATCTTGGAAGTTCAAAAAATAAGCAGTTAAGTGTTAGCATACATGAAGAATTAGTATTTTATCTAAAATACAGTTCATGTCAAGCTGCTTGTCATGACCAACAGTGGCAATGCTACACATTATGTATAAAAACCTCCAAGTCAGATGCAAAACCTGTATGACTATCTCAGAGCTATTGTTTAAAGGTATAGTCCACCCAAAACTTAACAGTTTTATATGTCACTTACCCCAAAGTAGTTTGTAGTGGTAGCGGATAAAAAAATTTAACCTTATGTTTTTGTGGTGAAAGTATATGACAAAGATATGAATTGAACAGTACCCAGCAGTGACCAATGCTAGACAACGGCAAATCTGGTCTAAAAAATGTCCATGAAAAAAAAAAATTCTGACGTAACTTGTGTTACATAATCCATATGTCCGCTATAAATTCATATGTTTATAATGCCTATTTTGTGCTAAAGTATTAATACTTCCTGAAAAATGCAGTGTAAAAGAAAAAAGGAAAGATGCATTCCCAGAATTATGTGCTTTTGAATTGAAGACCAACCTCTCCTTTCTCTTTCATTGGTCAAGAATCCTGTCTTCTGGTTTACAGGTATAAGGAACAAAAATGCATTGACAGTTTACTTCTACCTCAAGAAGTAAATCATTACATTTCCTATGGCTACCCCTAATTAAGGAAGCTTACACTAATTCAGACTGTTAAATATTAACAATGAAACACTAATTGCAACTCAGTTACTCAAGTCAACCAATTCTCCCCCAGCTTTTAAACAAAGAGATTGGTATTTTTTTATTCTATGTGGCATGACACAGTAGACAGTACCTCTCAGCTTCAGAAATCAGGTCTCTGCAGGGTCACCATCGACAAAAGCCCAGTATGACTAAGTGTGAAATGCTTTGTTTTGGACTGATGTCCTCTCTATTCTAATACTACTGAGATGAGATTCAGATCCCTATGGCTAACTAATGGGTAAACAGAGATCAAAATGGATGGATGAATAGTAAACCATAATATCAAACAAACAGATTATTATGGAACTACACAAACAAAAACAATTCTGGTCTAAACACAAATTTAGCATATCTGATGTAAATTGAGTACAACGTATCACTTAGTTTGGCAAGAGTAGAAATATGACAAGGAACAGCTCAGGGAGGGCAGCACGGTGGCGCAGTGGTAGCGCTGCTGCCTCACAGAGGAGACCTGGGTTTGCTTCCCAGGTCCTCCCTGCATGGAGTTTGCATGTTCTCCCTGTGTCTGCGTAGGTTTCCTCCCATAGTCCAAAGACATGCAGGTTAGGTGCATTGGCGATCCTAAATTCTCCCTAGTGTGTACTTGGGGTGTGTGTGTGTGTGCCCTGCGGTGGGCTCGCACCCTGCCCAAGGTTTGTTCCTGCCTTGCGCCCTGTGTTGACTGGGATTGGCTCCGGCAGACCCCTGTGACCCTGTATTAGGATATAGCGGGTTGAACAATGACTGACTGACAGCTCAAGGATTTGACAGAATGCAACATGTTAAATCAAAATCCTAAGCGCACCATGCTTTACTCTGCTGCTGGCTTTTTAGAAGATGCCCACTATCAACAGAACCATAAGGATGAAGCTACACAGTAATGGCGGAAGAGCAGACCTGACCAGACATAAGGGCAAATGTTTTAATTGAGTTGATGTACAAAGCTAGTAGTACAATTGCTATGCAAGACACAGTCCTAACTAATGCCAAAGGCACCTCCACAAAATTCCAAGCTCAAAAGACTTCAATCAAAAGATTTTTTTTCTCCAATTTTTGGCAGATATCTTTTTAAAATTTAAAAAATGTTCTATCTGATTAATTGGTTACTGACTAAACCATTAAGTTAAGTAAATGTGAATATAGAATAAGTCATGGTTTGGAATACTTACCTGTCAATACACTGTACACTATATTTACTTTCCAAGTACCTTTTTAACAATGGACTACTACACTACTGAACACCTTAAGTTATGAAAGGAGTAATTTTTGAAATAGTGCAGAATGCAGCTGCTAGAATCCTAACTAGGAAAAGAAAATCTGAGCACATTTCTCCAGTTTTGATGTCGCTACATTGGTTACCTGTGTCATTCAGGATTGACTTTAAAATTCTGCTTATGGTTTATAAAGCCTTAAATAATCTCGCCCCATCTTATATATCGGAATGTCTGACACCTTATATTCCAAATCGTAACCTCAAACCCTCAAATGAGTATCTCCTTAGAATTCCAAGAACAAAACTTAAAAGTGGTGAGGCGGCCTTCTGCTGTTATGCACCGAAAATCTGGAATAGCCTGCCAATGGTGGCCATCGGACCTTACTCCTTTTCTATGTTAACTAATGTTGCCTTATTTTAATTTCTTATTTGTCTCATTTTTCTTTTCTTCATTATGTAAAGCACTTTGAGCTACTTTTTGTATGAAAATGTGCTATATAAATAAATGTTGCTGTTGTTGTTGACGCACTTAAGTCTCACCGCTTCTCTACATAAACAGTTACACACTAAGCACTTGAAAAGTTTATTGGCAGTAGTTAACATAGTCAAGTAGATAGTAAGTAATATAGTATGTACATACGTTGTAATTATACATGAAAACTAATTTTTAATCATATTTATGGCTTCTACTGTAATTTCCAAAAAGTTTAAAAATTATGCCTGGGAGATTTTGCCTTACTAAATAAGTTAAATATGATAGAAAGTATTAATGATAGAGTAAACCCACTTCCACTGATTTAAAGGATACAAAATGTTGTATGGCACTTAAACTCAAACTGTGTGCAAATACATTTTATTAAAATATTTTAACATTTAAAGATATTAATTGACTAGTACAGCAATCTGTTTCACCTTAATATTTGTTTTTAATAAACAATTGGCCCTTAAACCTGAGAATGGTGGAGCACCCCCAATTTTACTCTGTAAATAGAAAGGCTACAGCTATCCATACAAACTTTATATAGATTTCATCATACAAGGTTATTTCATCCATCAGCTTTCTAAAACAGATTTTTTACTAAATGGTTTCTAGGGATTATTCTGAAAATAGACCAATAATAATAATAATAATAATAATAATAATAATAATAATAAACATTTAAACTCAAATACACCTGTGCATCAAAGAGAAAATTAAATCAGTTTAAGCTGTAATTGAATGTATAAAATATTGGTCATTTGTACTTTAACTGCAGGAGTGTTGCTTGAACATTTAACTTAGGCAGCAGTGTTATCAAGAATAACAGATGAAGGTTACTGCCACTATTAGGTTTGGTTAAGTGCACTCTGTAATGCTACTGGTAACATAAATTAAAGAAATACATACATTCAAACACTAACACATAAAAGGTGGGCATGTGTTTTGTGCCTGTAACCACTATCCAATGCATGCATTACAAATTCATGTAGTTAAATACAAAATTGAATTAAAGGCTTCAAGATGATTACAAATGGACAAGTTATCTGACCCATGAGAAGATGCTGCCAATAATTTTCTGACAGCATATTGATTGGGATTTTTTTGAAAGAGGATATAAAAATTCAAAGAGAAAATGCCTCATTTTAACCCATGGATATATAGCTGGGGTGTTTCCAATTTGCCAACATTCTCTCGCAGACTAAATATATGCCTCAGAATTATGCAGACCTGTAACTTACATGTTAATCACTGTGGACATGAAACTAATCAATCTCTCTATCTGGCCCTTTCAGTTCTGCTGACAAATACCCGGGAACATTGGTACTTGATGATATTTCTAATGGTTCTCACTAAATGGGACTTGTTGAGATTAATGAGGAAAAATGGCAGCGGGAGGGGTAAAAGATTTAAGGAGCCCACCTTCGTTTGTATTCGTCCCGCTCTCTTTTCACTTTGGCCAGCACATTGTACAGGGCCCGGATCTCCGGTGTGATGGTGTCAATCTGTACTCCGACGCCGTCCGGATGTACCCACGATACACCCGGTCCAGTCACCCGAGTCTCTAAGCCAGTGCCCAGTTTACGAGTGTGGTTAAAAGACCAGATCGTCCCGGGTAGGAAGCGAGTATTGCCGACAGTGGCTGTGCCGGCGCTGCTGGTGTTACTGGCATTGGCATGGTTGTGGGTAGGCTCCAGGGTCATGATTGACGTCAGCGTCGGGGTAAAGGCACTGGGGCCGCTGCGGTAAGCCGGGCCAGGCCCGACGTTGCAAGGCACTGATCGCATTGAAATGGGCCCAACGAAGCCCGTCTGAACACCCTGATCCTTGGTAGGTGGTTTTGTCAACTGTACGTCCCCGTTTTCCTGTAGAGCCTGCTGCAGCTGCTTTTCCAAAATCTTGTTGCGGCGTTCCAATTCATGCACTTTTGCCAAGAAGCAGCGGAACCGCAAATTAAGGGTCTTCAGGACGCTAATGTTGGACCCTAAGTCATTACGCAGAGCCATGGCAGGGGGAAACGGCGCGTTGTTGATGTTGTTAGCGTTAATCGTATGCTGTAAAGAGGACAAATCCACTCCCGGGAAGAAGTCTTGATCCGCCAGCAACCCCTCTCCGGTGGTAGCAGCAGCAGTCGTGGCGTCTACAATCTGACTCTGCAGCTCTTGATGCAGTAAGAAGACGTTGGAACCCAGCAGTGGGTTCATTTTCGTCTGAAAAGGGCTGTGCGCCGACGTTGGCATTAAAAAAAAATTATACTGTAATGCTAGCGGCCGCCCCGGGGCTGAGCCAAGTACCCGCAGCCTTGTGTCCTGGAATGCGGGGCTCGGCTTTTCTCTGAACCGCAGCGCTGTTGCCTTTCTCGTGCTCGCGTCTTCCTTCTTTTGCCTTCCTGCAGAACTGGACTCGCGCTGACGTCATAAGAGGATGGCCAAGTACCTCAGCAGCCTGACAAAAGGAGGAGGAGAGAAGAGAAAGATAACGGTGCACACAGACTCACCGAGGAGAGCGGCGCATCGAAGTAGGTGGAGGTCCTTTAGTATTTCTTCCTGAACACAATTACACAGGTCTACAACATTAAACTTGTAAAAAGCTGTTTAATTGTGAATTGTTGTTTTTATTCGCATTCATTGAGACAAAAAAATAATAAGAATATTTTAACCGCGTTAGATTTAAGTACAAAATTGAAAAGAAAAAAAAAACTGTAACTTTTATCTAGTTGGATATTCCTTCTGAACCTAGTGCAAATTATTGACTGTGCTGCTCCACTGACAGAGAAATAAAATGAGAATTTTGTATGCCCTGACTACTGACCCAGTAAGATACACACAAATTTCAGGTTCCCACATTTGAACCAGCAGTGCTCACTGTAATTACTTTTCTCAAGTAGATTTACAAAGTTATTGTAGGTTTCTTTTGAATACACATAATGAATAACAGGTATTGATGAGAATTTATTATCACTATGAAGAAATACTCCTTTAAGACTTCTTTTAGATCAGTTTCCATTCTGCTGCATTGTAATCTCTGCCAAGTTTTTGCACTAGGTCACTTATGTCAGTGCAGTAGAGTTGGGATCCATCTTTCTTGAAATATGACACAAACTCTTCTTCACTATTTTGGTACCAAGAGAAAGTTGTGTCTGGATGTAAAACGTTTTTATTTTTTAACCAGGACTCTTAGAGCTTTTCTTTGGGAAGGCCTAGATCTCTTACTACATTATTAAGTTCATCCTAAGTGAATGGCTGTGGCTCATTGTTTGAACATGTAAGAACAAATTCTTAATCATCTTCTGAAGTACTCTATCCCTCCAAACGATTTTCTACAGAATCAAGACTGTCAGTTGGAATAGAGGTTGGTAAATCAGGGCCATGCGGTACAGGTCTAATTGCTGATGGAAGATTAGGATAAACAATTTCTTTCTGATTCTTTTAGTGATATCCTTGAATTTTGCAGGGACAGACCTTACAACAGCCACTGTAATTGTTGGGTTCCTTCCATATCATTGGAATACCAAAAGCAAACACATTTCTTTATCTTTTGTCCATTGCCTTAGTTCTTTAGCACAAATAGAGCAGATACTGTGAGGGGTTCACTGTTCAGTCCACTGATTGTTCTGTTCATCAAATTTAGTTCCAAAGTAGGGGTAGTAAGTTTTTTTTTCCACAAATTTGTTATGTTCTGTGTGTTTACTATAAACTTTCCACAAACACAGCAAGACACATCAGGATTGTTCACACAGCCTCTAGAGGGTATAATATGAATTAACATTACAACTAAATCATTTACATGTGCACTGATCACCTGACTGAGTAACACTGAGGTATGTTTGCTACACTTCAATGAAGTGTGCCATTGGTGTTGGGAAGGATAGGGCTAGACATGCTGCTACCTGCTGCTAGGATTCACCACCATGTTTAATTCTAGCTATATTTGGACATTAACAGTAAATTAAATAACTGTTTTAATTTAAACATAAATTTTAATTTTAGAAAATATTACATTCAAACAAATCATAATTAAAGTAAAATATTAATATCTAATTAAGTACAGTGTGAAAACAACAAAAAATGATCATTCACAATTAGAAAATTTGTTTTGTGAAAAGAAATTTATTTGATGGAGAAACATGTTTTTCATTTTTGAATTATATACAAAAGTATATAAAAAATCATATGAACTTGTCAAAACAATTTTTTCAATGTATACCTGTGTCATTTATGTATGCTGCCTGATCTGCACATCTAAAATTAAATGCAATCCACCACATTAACCACATTGAAATGTTATACATATGCACATGGTGCATTTAATCTTGGCACAGTTCTATCATATACAAAATTAAAAACATATAAACCAAATGATCAATTGCTTTAGTGAGTTTTGAGTTCACACTTGTAATGTGTCACCTTTCCACTTTGTTGTGTTCAGAGGTGTAAAATATCAAAGTACAACTTCTTGGTTACTTTACTTTAGTGCATTTTTCTGCTATTTCTACTTTACTTGAGTACATTTCATTTAGGGCTACTTTTCTTGTACCCCACTATACTTTTAGGTCAAATAGCACTCTTTTTACTTTGTTTTCTAGCAAGTCCTTTGTTAGTTGTTACGCAGACAAAACTATTATAATTTCATAAAAGAGACTGATCAGGTGTGTTGTCAACTTTGGTTATACTTCAGCGTTGCTCAGACACAACCAACAGAATGCGGTGTTATCATCCAAAAATAAAATTGTGCCTTCAACAGCTCATTTGGTTGGTTGTTCCAATGTTTCCTGCTCACTGTTAAGACACAGAAACTGTTTGACCTCTATTTTCAAATGTGTACAATGCTAAGATGATTTATATATAACGAAGTGTCTTCTTTGCCTGCCACCTTATAAAGAAATCACTTTCAAATTTAAAGAAGCATGTTGAGGTAAGCATTTTTTCATCTTTTTAAGGTTTCTTATATGGAGCCCCTGAAGTTCCAAAAAGTAGTGTCTTTTTAATCTTGTGCAAACAAGATTTTTATGGGCACAACTAATACCTTGAAACCACAAGTTATATATTGTCTGAATAATATCTGTATGTTGTACAGGTAGATTTCTTTTGCTGGAAAGCTAGAGTGAGCTAGGTCATAAAAGTCAATGGTTAACTGAAGAGGAGAAACTTTGGGTTCAATCAAGATCTCATGGTATGCAAGGGGTGAAGGAAATGACTAGAGGGCTAAACAAAGACACCAAAGTCTTCCTGTCCCTTGTTATTTGAGTGCTAAACAAAGGGATGCCAGCTTTCCTTCAAGCAGAGATGATTACTTTTGTTGCTACCTTATGAAATCTGAAATCAGAGAAACATAATGGAACACTAATTTGTCAACCAGAATCTACAAGGAATGTACTGGTGACTTATTAAGTGAATATTCTGGTTTTGTGTTTAATGGTGAATTTTGAGCTGTGATATATTTTCTTTTGATAAATTATTGTTAAGGTACTGCACATTTGTTATTATATCTTCCACTGAACTGAAAAGTGTGTGACATATATTTTCTCTGAGCTCTTATTATTAATCCTTTACGCAATTTAGGACAGAGCATTCACATTTAACAGAATACATACATGTTTAGAACATTCTTCAGTAGAGCATTGACTCTCAGATTTGTAATTGCCATTTTATTGTGTTGTTTTGAAGTTTAATTATTATAGTGTAATATTAATGCTAGTTTGTTTAATGCTTATATGTGTGGGGAAATGTTATTCTGTAGAATCTATGTCTAATGAAATGCATTAAAATTTGAATATATATTATGAGACAAATGGTATACGTCTAGTTATGCTAGATAGTTAGTAAAATGGTATGAGTTTAAATGTGGTTAATGCCATAGTTTACACAAGTGCTTGAACGGGTAATTTAAAGATAAAAGTGGGTACAAATTGAGCAAAGGAAATCACAGCTTTCTTAAGATAATTCTTTTTGAAGGTAAATCACAATTATGAAATTGGTACATTACTATTTAATGTAATAATTACTCAGCTAAAATCAGTCTTCACCTCAGTAAAGTACTTGTATGATAAACCCAAACTCTGTTGATTTTCAATCAGTTTTTTAATATTGTGTATATATTCAAGTGATACGTTTGTGAGATTTTCACTCAATTTTTTATTCTTAATTTTGTATTTAATTTTATTATTCTTCTCTCTGTAGTAGGTGGTACCTCTTCTACTGCTGCTGGGTATCCCAATAGGGGAGTTACAGTGTAAGTCATATCCACACTCACTAGTACCACACTTCAGGTCATCACCTTGACACTGATGGCAGTTAGGTACTAATCAAAGGTATGATTTCACTTATATCATACATTATTCTTTACTCCATTTCTATAGCAAAAATATTTTGTGAGCATTGTTTAAAAATAAATTAAATGTATTATGTTCTTTAGAAGAAGCCTTGCATTTTCTCATTATAATAAAATGTACTTTTGCTTTTAGTAGTTGAGTACTTTTGAAAGCAAATACTTTTTTACTTTTAGTAAAATATTTCTTAACTGAAATACTTTTTACTCGAGTGAAAGTAAAAATATAACATACAGTATTAGTTCTGCTTTTACTAAATTGTGTGAATAATATCCGTATGTTGTATGGTTTACAAAGCCTTTGTCACGCACGAGCGCATTGGGAGCAGCTGAAAGCCCCGACGTGCACCGCGATAAAGCCGGCAGGGGACGAAGGCAGTGTACTAACCTCTCTCTCTTGTTCCGTAGAAAAGACGAAGCGACGCCGCCATAAACCAACCTGGAATAAACAAAGGACTGCACTTCCGGGTTCCTTTCTTCCCTCTGGTCCCCCAGTGATGACGTCAAGCTCCCATCCACCACCACGCCTTCCCAGCATCCATCACGTCTGATTTCTGGTCCGCCCCTTTATATTGTCCCTCCAAATCCTCCATTTTGTCTTTTGTTTTCATGATCTTTGTATCTCAAGGAAAGACCTTTTTTTTGTTACAGTATACGGGGCTCAAAACCCCAAACCCTTTATGCTGTGTTTTGTACTTTATTCACAGTGGTGTAGTCGGCAGGATTAACGAATACCCGAGAAAGATGACTGAAGGGCAGGACTTGAATACGGTGCTGAATACTCTGGCCACTGAACTGCAAGCACTCAAGGTGGATCACACCACCCTGAAGGCGGAGCTCACAGACGCGAGGAGACAACTTGCTGCAGCTGAACTGGTAAAGCCGAAGCCCACGCGGCCACCGCCTCCTCCTATCCTTCCACTGTCGGAGGCGGATGACATCGAATCCTACCTCGCGATTTTCGAGAGGACGGCCACCCAGAATCAGTGGCCGCGTGTGGAGTGGGCCGCTATTTTGGCCCTGTACCTGAAAGGCCCGGCACAGTGGGCCTATCATGATCTCCCTGAGGAGGAAGCCGCCCAGTACACGCTCCTGAAGGCTGAGATTTTTAAACGCTGCAGCATAACCTCCGACCAGCAGGTGAGGGAGTGGCGACACTGGCAATTTGACCCCAATGGCCCACCTAGGGCGCAAGCCTTCGAGTTTTGGGGAAAGATCGGGAGCTGGCTACGGCCAGACGTCAACCAGGCTCGACAGGTGGTCGAGATCGTGGTCTGCAAGGCGTTTATATATGCCATGCCGAATTATCTCGCCCAGCAGGTCCGGAGACATCCGTTTAAAAACATGGACGGCCTTCTCGAGGTACTCGAGCGACAGCTGGCGGTAAACTGACTCGGGAAGGTGGAGAAGCCGACTCGTGGGGCCTGACAGGGACAGAGGCCACCCGCCACGGTCCGGAGGCTCCGGCTAAACCACACAACAGAACACCCTCGTGGACTATTTGGTGCTTCAGCCGAATCGTCGTCCGAGCGAGAGGGTCTACCACGTAAACCTGTTGAAGCCCTGAAGGGACAGGGAAGAACCGCCCCTCCCCGGGCCGACCCTCTCCCTTTTCTCGGAAAAAGATTTGAGTCCCCATCAGCGACAGGAGCTCGTTGGAGCAATCCGGTCAGTCCCGGAGGTTGTCAGTAAAGCACCAGGGCGGACCGCACTGATTCAGCATGACATCGACACAGACACGGGGGTGGTAGTCAGGGAACGGCCCTATCGCCTCCTGGAGGCGAAACGTACGGAGGTCGAGCTAGAGGTACAGCGGATGCTGGATCTGGACGTTATTGAAGAAAACCATAGTCCCTGGTCCAGTCCAATCGATCTCGCATCTAAGCCGGACGGCTCCTGGAGATTCTGTAACGATTTCAGACGCCTCAATCAGGTCTCCAAGTTTGACGCCTACCCCATGCCCCGGATAGATGAGCTACTCGAAAGGCTGGGGACGGCCCGTTATCTGACTACCCTGGACATGACCAAAGGGTACTGGCAAATTTCCTTAACAGCATCCGCAAAAGAGAAAACAGCTTTCAGCACCCCTAATGGACACTGGCAATACAAGGTCCTCCCATTTGGATTGCACGGGGCACCAGTGACCTTCCAGCGTCTGGTAGACAGAGTGTTTCAGCCCCACCAGTCCTATTGTGCCGCCTACCTGGCTGACGTGGTCATTTTTTCCGGCACCTGGGAGGAGCATGTATTACAGGTTTACGCCGTCCTCCTGACGCTAGCGAAAGCTGGACTCCACATCAATCCCCGGAAATGTTATTTTGGCTTGAGTGAGGCCAAGTACTTGGGCTACCTGGGAGGGAGGGGGGGGGGTGGTAACACCACAGTGTACTAAAGTTAAAGACATCCTGGAATGGCCCCGTCCGGTGGTGAAGAAGCAGGTGCATGCCTTCCTGGGATTAGCTGGGTTTTATCTCTGGTTTGTACCTCGGTTTTCCGAGAGGGCAGCACCCTTGACGGAACTGACAAAGAAGTGGGCCCTTTTCAAGTGGTGTGGAATAGCGAGGCAGAACGAGCATTCAGTGACTTGAAAATGGCCCTTAGCTCAGCACCTGTTTTGAGAACACCTGACTTTTCTCTTCCTTTTCTCCTCCAGACTGATGCTTCGGACACAGGTCTCGGCGGCGTGTTGAGCCAGAGCATCGATGGTGTTGAACATCCCATCATGTACCTAAGCCGGAAACTGCTGGACCAGGAGACCAGATATGCGGCGGTCGAGCGAGAAGCCTTGGCCATTAAGTGGGCGGTGACGTATCTGCGGTATTACCTCCTGGGTCGGGAGTTCACCATGGTGACGGACCATGCCGCTATCCAGTGGTTGGCTCTGCATCGGGAATCGAATCCCTGAGTCACGAGGTGGTTTTTGGACTTGCAGCCCTACAAGTTTACCGTCACTTATCGGCGGGGTGGCCTGAAAGCCAATGCTGATGCTCTCTCCCGGGTCCACGACCTCTCGGTTTGGTCCACCCGACCCAATGGGTCTGGGCTGAGGGGAGAGTTACTGTATGTCACGCACGAGTGCATCGGGAGCAGCTGAAGGACCTGACACGCACCGCGATAAAGCCGGCAGGGGACGAAGGCAGCATACTAACCTCTCTCTCTTGTTCCGTAGAAAAGACGAAGCGACGCCGCCATAAACCAACCCAGAATAAACAAAGGACTGCACTTCCGGGTTCCTTTCTTCCCTCTGGTCCCCCAGTGATGACATCAAACTCCCATCCACCACCACGGCTTCCCAGCATCCATCACGTCTAATTTCCAGACCACCCCTTTATATTGTCCCTCCAAATCCTCCATTTTCTCTTTTGTTTTCATGATCTTTGTATCTCAAGGAAAGACCTCTTTTTTGTTACAGTATACGGGGCTCAAAACCCCAAACCCTTTATGCTGTGTTTTGTGCTTTATTCACACCTTAAATAATCTCGCTCCATCTTATATATCAGAATGTCTGACACCTTATATTCCAAATCATAACCTTAGATCCTCAAATGAGTGTCTGCTTAGAATTCCAAGAGCTAAACTTAAAAGAAGTGGTGAGGCAGCCTTCTGCTGTTATGCACCTAAAATCTGGAATAGCCTGCCAATAGGAATTCGCCAGGCTAATACAGTGGAGCACTTTAAAAAACTGCTGAAAATACATTACTTCAACATAGCTTCATCTTAGTTTAATCCTAATGCTCTGTATATTCAATTAATTATCATTATTATTCATGGTGGCTCCAAAATCTGTACTAACCCCTACTTTCCCTTCTGTTCTTTTTCTGGTTTTCTGTGATGGTGATCTGCGCCACCATCACCTAATCAAAGCAATGTGATGTCCCTACATTGATGGATTAAAGGCCAGAAGTCCACATGACCGTCATCAAGTTCTCCAATGGGAGCCCTGAATACAATGAGGACTGATTGGGGTCATTTGTGTTGGGTAGAATGTCTAGAGGGGGCTGGGTGGTCTCGTGGCCTTATTTTTTTCTCCAGCCGTCTGGAGTTTTTTTTTTTTTTTTTTTTTCTGTCCTCCCTGGCCATCAGACCTTACTTTTATTCTATGTTAATTAGTGTTCCCTTATTCTAATTTTTATTTATTTTGTCTTTTTTCTCTTTCTTCATCATGTAAAGCACTTTGAGCTACATTATTTGTATGAAAATGTCATATATAAATAAATGTTGTTGTTGTTGTTGTAAAGTATATTTTCGGAGTACTTTGTACCACTTAGGTTGCGTTCACATGTATTTCTATTTAGATTATTAGGAAAAACATGAGATCAATTATTTAGTATTTTGTTCACACACAATGTAATTAGAGCAAGAGTGTTAGAGGTAAGGAGGTTTGGAGATTATATGGAAGACATTGTAATTCATGGTTTGAAATACCCTGTTGGTAAGCCCCAATTGAGATGGACAGACTTCTTTTAATGCTTGTTCCCTTTTTAACTATTGTGCTTCAGTTAATAAAAGCAGGCCTATGGCATTCATTGTGACTGTAATGTAACTCAGCTTGACAATGATTTTAGCCATGAAGCACACAATATGAAAGACAGTATTAATATCCTTTATACAATGCTGGCACATCTGGACAGTAAGTTGGAATTATGTGAGAATGCTATTTATAGACTATAGTTCTGCACTAACACAATAAACTCCTCTAAACTTATCGCCAAAGGCATGGATTTGCGTCTAAACACTTCACTGTCCAGCTGTGTTTTTAACATCCTGACAGGCAGACCCCCAGGTGGTTTTAGTCGTTCATTGTTCCTCGCTCACAACACAGGCGCTCCATAGGGCTGTGTTCTGTGTCCTCTGCTATACTCCCTCTACACATATGACTGCACAGCTGCACCTAACAACATTGTCGAGTTTGCTGATGACACCGTTGTGGTGGGCCAGATTAACTAATAACAAAGAGCAGCCTTACCTGGATGAAGTGAAGAGAATGTCCCACTGATGTCAAGACAATAGTCTACTCCTGAATGTCAGCAAGACACAGAAGCTGATAGTGGACTTTACCAGAAAACAGCTGAAGGCACAACATTATCTTTACCACCCCAGATGCCTCAGGGATTTTAGGCTGCCCTCAAAATTACTAAAGAATTTTAACATATCCACCAAGTATCCTGAAAGAGCATTACCTTCTGGTTTGGAAACAGCACTTAGCAGGACTGCAAGCTCTGTAGAGAGTGGTGTGGTCAGCTGAAGGCATCCCTGGATGTGCACACTTTAACTTCCATAACAAGCGATGCTGGACCAGAGCAAAGAAAATTATCAGAGACACCAGCAGCCCCAACAGTGGCCTCTTCTCTGTACTGAAATCAGGAAAGCGGTACTGCTACCTAAAGGACGGATCAGAGAAACTTTCCACAGTCCATCTTCATCCTAAATGAGGACAGTGCCTAGAGCTACTTGAATTTCTCATCCACCAGAAAGCACATGAATTAAATGAAATGGAACATTAGCATTACTCATTGTTCTTCTCCCTGTACATTAGAACTCACAGAAATCTGATTTTGTCATGGAGTAAATTTCTCAAAAGCCTCGTAAGGCTATGAACTTTGTTAACTCCACTTAAGATCAATTGTTAATTTAAAAGGGTTTCAAAAAACCCACCATGACTTAAGTATCACCTTAAATCCATCATACTTTACATGCTTAAACCCTCACTCATTAATCATTGTGCTTCTTAAATTGGCTGCCTCTCGTTCCAGCTTTAGCAAGAGATATTAGTCACCAGAAGAGGCACATTAAATTCAGATTATGACAATTAATAATAACAATAATATTACATTTTCTAAGCTCCAATGGCATCCACACACCCACATCAATTGACCTTAGCAGATGGAAAAGTGTTATTGGAGCTGCAGAGGTAGCAGTTTTTCAGCTGTCTTCCTTCCTGTACTGGTACAGCAAATGGAACTCCAGATCCCAGATCTCAGTCTTCAGATTTGCCAGCAACTCCGCAGAAGAGCCACAAACATCCATTGCAGTCTCTGTGGTACTGGGCACTTTGCTAAAATGGACAGTGGTTTTATCCTTATCTTGCATTTGACACGAATGTAGCATGGGTGCCATGTGCCAATATGGATTCTTTTACTCTTTACATGGCTGTTTCAGGTGGCTTGCCATCCCTAAAAGGACTGGATTCAGTTCTGTTTGTAACATTGCAGCCTTGCCATTTTTATATTTGCCCAAGGTGGTGGTAAGGAATGTCAGCTCTTACTATGTGTGACACATCCCTGGCTGATGCTACTTTTCAATGCCATTACAATACGTTTGGGATGAACTAGTATGGCTGAAACAAAGGATCTACTCAGAAGAATATCCACTGAATTCTGTGTATCTGACAACAGCCTTATGAACTTAACACTTGTACTTTGTTTAAGTTAAATCATTGCAGTTGATATCCATTCATATACCAGTTGACACTTTTGTAAAATTTCTTGCCATTAAACCTACAGGGCAATTTGCAATCACAATGCACTTTTTATGGATGCCATGGTGAAGTGGCCTTGGAGTACATATGATGCCTTTATCTTGGCCAGTTTGACAATGTGTCAGTAGTGGATGGCTAGTGATTGATAAGCAGGTACCTCCTTTGTGCATATCCATTGATATTTGTAACTAACTTCCCAAACAGTGGGCAATCAACATCTTAAAACATCAGCAAACTTGCAGCTTTGATATCAATACAGTAGATGTATATGAAAAGTGCACTTCTGCTCTCTACATAAATCATTGGGTACCATCACCTCACCGTGCTGCGCTATAGTTGAGTGTGCAATGCTGCACACTACTTTAAGAGCAGGCATACTTGTCCAACGAACATGTTGAAAAAGTGATGGATGTTGGAAATGCATAATTCCTAGCCTTGGAGCAGAGGATGAATAAAAGTCTGCTATGATGGCTAAGAAGATCATTATTTAAACCTTTGTACATATGTATTTTGTTTTGCTCATCATTGATTTCTAATTAAAAGACTTTGTTGTCATTCTACATCAGTTTTTTATTCACTGTAATTTGTGAATGAAACACACTGCAGTCTGAAGGAGTGTGGGAATTGTTTAATAAATAATGTAAACATTATATAAATTAAATACTACATACAAAACTTATTGACTGCATCTAGGATGTTAATGTGGTGTTTACTCGTAGAGTACTGTACCTGCAAAGAGAATAAAATTAGATTGTGAGAGCATTCACTTATTCTATATACTTGGATTAAAAGGACGCTGCGCACTGAGTGTTGTTGTCTAAAAGAAGGGCAAGTTCTTCCTTTGGAAATCGCACAGTAAAACTGGCAATGTTAACTGCTACATCGTTTAAGCAGCGTTTAAAGGTGTATATATGGAAAATCTTTTCTTATATTCACCCTAATTGTTCATTCTACACTGATTTTTGTTGCTCAACATTCTCAAGACCAATCAATCAATTGGGTCGCGGGAGCCGAAGGTCAGCGCATGTGGACAAAGCTGGAAATAGCTCTGCACTGCGCTGCCAGTCCATCCTGGTCCCCTTAACCTCCACTACGTGGTCAATAAGAAAACGCTATGTCTCTCCTACCAGCACGTCTTTGGCATTGGGGTATGGGGTTTGGCTGGACGGCAAAAGATGCAACTAAAATAAACCATTAACTATACCTACACTTAACACGCCCTAGCATTCTGTGCATAACCGATTAGTATACTGTTTCAGATTTAGCTTGAGAGAAGTCCCCTCAGCTTGTATATTTTTGTATGTAGAATTTTCCTGTTTAAGGTTCCAAGTCGCTCCCATCAGAAAACAGATTCTCCAGTATGTAAATAATCGCAGTCTTGCGCGACTTTACGTGTGCTATCAGACTTCACGCACACCAAAATATTTATGAATATTTTCATATTTTATGAAATACATAAAAGATTTAAAATGCTCCAGCTTTTCATCAATTCATCCATTTTCTAAATCCACTTATGCAGATCAGGAAGCTGGAGCCTAACCCAGCAAGCTTCGGGCGCAATTTTTCTGTCATTAAATATCGTTCATGGAACTTATGCTGCGGTGGGCTGGAGCCCTGCCCGGAGTTTGTTCCTGCCTTGCGCCCTGTGTTGGCTGGAGTTGGCTCCAGCAGACCCCCGTGACCCTGTAGTTAGGATATAGCGGGTGGGATAATGGATGGATGGATGGAACTTATGCTTTTTCATAATCTCATATTAAGTTTAAACATTTTTGTAAGTGAAATTTATGTTATATTGGAATTTTATATTATGAACAATTTATATGTAACATGGGTTATGATGTAAATATACGGTACGTATATCTATGGTTTACACTCTTAAAAATAAAATTACGTTTTTATCATCCGTCCGTCTAACATAAGCATTAATGTCAAACTCCACCCATGGTCTTTGGGGATGTGGGAGAAAAGCCCACGTCAACATGAGGTGAATGTGCAAATAGCACATATGTAACGGAGCACGGCATTCGAGTCCAAATCGCCGAATGCGCATGGCTGCAGAGCCAACAATCTTAAAGTAATATTAAGATTAATTTACAGTACCGTTTTTTCTGGGTTCTCGCAACCGTGCACTGGGTTCAGTGGGTTTCTCAGTTACGAATAACACGATGGTCATAGCGCTTACCGAGGCGGAGAGTATCTGCCAAATGATGCGTTTCTTCACATGCTTGGTACGCGTGGGTACAGATGCTTTGCTTCTTTGTACTCACAACATATTGTAGCGTAAAGAGCACATGTTGGTCATCAAGTAATTTAATAGACAGAAATGCCATGCCATCCGTCCAAGTGGCTGGCCTACGTGCCCTACGTGGCAGCTCGCACTTTCGAGTCTACTGTACGTTTCAGCCTAGCGTCACAAAGCCTCTGTATATTAAAGTCGTGCAGTCGACCTACAAAGGATCCAAAGAGGAACTGTGAGATCTTTTCCAGTCTGGAACATGTGCATCTCTAACGTGACAAAATGATGATGAGAGATCTAAAGAGAAAAAGAGAAAAAAAGGTGGAAAACATTGCAACGTGGATTTGCAATAAATTATAAGCCAATGCGATTGTTTACACGCTTTTATTTTTAAGCTTATTTTAAATAAATACGTTTATTCAAATAAAAAAAAAAAACAACAACTGTACATTCACTAGGTATTACGATGTAGTAGACACTCAGCTATGAGAGCTCTTTTTCAGTTTTATGATTATTTTTCCATGGCATTTTTTTCTTCATCTATGTTATCAAAGTAGGATATTTCCTCAATAAACTTTATGAAAGTTATTACGCAGTTCTTACACCGACCCTCTGAAGCGTCCCCAGCGCTGGAAGGTCTTGTGACTGCACGCTTTTGGTGCACCCCGATGCTTAATTAGAAGCCAGTCGTTGCCGATAAAAAATCTTGTTGTGTTTTTTATTAATTATTAAGGTGTTTGCATGCTTGCACGTCATCTCATTGTTAAAACGCACTTTTTCCACATTCCGATTATACTGTATCATTCAGATGATTTGTGTCGCTTAGCAGATTTCTAATTCTCTGCACTTCACTTTTTTACTTCTACTTTATAGAACTTTAGCGTGAATTTTGCAGTGTTTATTTAATGACGGGAGGCATTGTGCGTGTTTTCTTCTTTATAAAACTATCCCTTAGTAATTAGCTTAGGCCAGAGGTTCTCATTCTTTTACATTGTCATATCACCCACCGGAATTTAAATGTTTCGAGTACTGCATTTTTTCTCTTAAAACGGTTAAGTACTGAATTGGTAAGTACAATTAAAGGTAAAACTAAAGGTGATATTTCTTTATCCCCTCAGAAATAATATTTGGTGTATTTTAACAAGGTATTACAGATAGTTTTGGTCCTGTATGCCTTTTCATTCTTCATACGATTGATTTTTTTAATTAATAATTTTTAATGTATTAAAAACAGTGTGGTTTGAAATGAAATTTGGAAAGCCTAATATTTTCACTTTACACAAACTATACAATTCAGAGTTAAAATGACATGGGAGTTGAATTTTACTCCAAGGTAACAACAAATTGGCTTTGGAAGATTTCAGCGTGAAGTTTATTAAGAATAATATTCACTGTGGGCTATACAACTTATCTGACCATGTGTACATACTAAATTTACTCACAGTTTCTTCCTTTAACTGAAATATAGATAGCTGCTTTAAACCAATACTAATAAGTCCAAATATTATTATGTCACAACCACATAAATAAGTGAATATCAAAATGAATCAGAATATTTAAATTTACACAAGCTCTTTAAAGCTGCTTTTATAACAACTTCATCTTTGAAAGTTCAGAGTGAATGTTGCTAAAAGTATATCAAACAAAGTGTAATAAGAGTCCTTTATTAAGACACTATACTAAAGTGACACCACCATAAATAAAATTAATAAATAAAATTAAAAAACAGCCTCAATGCAGGTAAATACAGTTGTGAGTGCTCTGCTATTGTGAAGCAGGAAGGCCTTAGATGGGGGAAGGAGGCATACAGTCAGTTCTGGCAGGAGTTGTGCCGCTGAATGTTTAGTGAGACCAAATGGTGCTAAAAATGAAAAAGAAAGAATTTACCTGAAAATACGCATTGTGGTCAGTTGTTGGAGAATCTTTACACATTGCAAATGGTTTTAGCCATGGGATACTCAATATTTTTCAGAGAATTTTTAACTGGATGCAATGAAGGTGAAGCATGGCTCCGATAATTCATCAAGTGCAGTAAAACCTCAATTATCTGTCAGGGGTCAGGTAAGAGAAAAGATGGTTAACAGAACAGCTACTTTAAAAATGATATACATCAGATTAGTTTAGTGAATAGTCATATTTATTTACAAAACAAAACTATATTAACAAAATTTAATATAATATTAACAAAATGAATTCATTCACATGATATTTTAATGACCAGCGTAATAAGTAAATACAACTCAGAGGTACTTTTCTATGTTTTGCTTGGAGTCTTCATTCCATAGCAAATGGTGCCCTGTCTTATACTCTATTCTCTGGGTTACAGAGCACACCTCCAAAAGAATAAAAGAAAGCTTTCCCTACCAGTTTATCTCCTGCCACTTATGTTTTTTTTTTCTCTTTACCGCAGACACTCATGCTTACTGCCTCCTGACTCACTACTCAAAACTTGCTCCTGCGACACCTTCCTTTTTCTCCTAACTTCTCCTGTCATTCATCTTCTAAGAGGCGTGTCTGCCTCTTACAGAACAGAAGCTCTTCACCCAGTTCTAGAGATGCATCGACCTGCAGGGCCACAGAACCATACATCACCACAGGTCTACAGCAGCAGTTTCAGGGCAGAAGTGACATCACCACATGTCTATACCAGCAGTTTGGTAATAAACATTTACAGGTCATCACAAATTAAATTGATTGACATGCTAACCACACCAGACCCTAACCTTAACAAAACTAACTCCTAACATTAACTAACCCCTAACCTTACCCATTTATCCTATATGTTAACCATACTAACCCCTAACCTTAACTTCCATCCTATAACTGCTGGTCTAGAACTGCTGGGATAGACCTGTGGTGACATATGGTGCTCTGGCTCTGTAGGTGGACATTATTGACAGTCCCATCACTTGCATCATTCATTCCCCCCTTTCTGCTCTTGTGCAGCGCATCACAAGCTGTCTGCATATCACAATATATTAACAAAACATATAACAGAATTTAAAAAGAAAATTACAATACAGAAGAACATTAACATTAATACAGAATAACATTGCCGTCAGTGGTTTCCATTTTCAACATGTTTTTAAATTTTGTCGGCATCATGCTTTATATCATTCACCGTTGTTCTTCCTATTCCGTAAACTGAAGCAGTACTAGAAGCATTTTCACCATTTTTTAAATGTTTAATAATTTCAATTTTTTATGACAACTCCAAAACTACGCGCATATGTTTATTGGCCTAACAATGTACAGTAGATTCATTTTAACAAAAAAAAAAACTACAACATGCTATTGAAACTGAAGGTACATAAATGACACTGTGATTTCAAAATGCAGCATGAGACGTAGTGCTGGGAAAGAACACTATGCTGTAGCACAGGTGAGAGTTGTTTTAATGTGAACAGCTTGCAGCGTGTCAGATGTCAGTTTTTTTTTTTTTTTTTGCCCTGACAATAAATGGAGACTGACAGTTAATCGAATGACAATAATCGAGGTTTTATTGTACATCCTGTGAGATTAATACTAGGTTAGTGCCTTTGCTCACAAGCCTGATTAAAGTGAAGCTCCTGGTGTTTGATAAGTCAAGTTGGGAAACCTTTCTTGCTCATTTTGAAATTGTAGGAAAAAACAATAACTGGGCAGTGAATAAGAAATGAGAAAGGTGCTTTCTTGGCAATGTCTATGAGAGGAGAGGCAGCAGACATGCTTTGCTTGGTGCCTTAACAGCATCAATGTGGTTCCTTAAGTCTGTATGAGGAGCTTGTGGTACAATATAGAGTCGAAAAAAGGAGCCATTGCACAATTGCAGTTTAGAACAAGAAAGATGTTGAAAAGCGAGTGGGATAATTTGTCCAGGTGCACCAGAGAATTAGTGAAATTGTTTAGAATTTCATATTCTGATTCAGCATTATTTTGCACTATGGAAATGAGAATTATCTGATTTATAGTTACTGGGTAAAGTAAAATTAATTTGGGGTGCATTTGTTTGTGGGGGGGTGGGGGGCAGTGTAGTAAGTGCTCACTAGTAAAGGGTTAATATTTCTCTGCTATTGGGAAGCAGGATGAGTTTAGATGGGAGTAAGAAGTGATATAGTCACTTCTGGCAGGTGTTGTTCAGTGAGACTTTGTTAATTGTTCTAAAATTTAAAAAGGAAGAATTTACCTGAAAACATGTATTATAATCCCTCATCTGTGAACATTACAATACAGTGTAATCTCCATTATTTTAAAAAAATAACAATGTAACAGCTGTTAATATAATATTCTGTGTTACCTGTGTGGCTGGGAAGCCTCTATGCTGGAAGGTCCAAGGGAGGGAGAGTATCCAGAGGATTACCTCCCCTGGAGGGCTAGGTGGAATTCCCCCTGGGTTGCAGCAGTACCTCTGACTTCTGCAGGGCTCCATGGGAGCTGGTGTTTGAGCCAGGAGCCTTGAGCCTTGAGCCTTGTTGGGTTCTGTGGGATGCCAGGGTGCTGCAGCTGCTTAATTGCAGCACTTCTGCCACACTCAGAAGTGCTGCCAGAACTAGGTCAACGACCACCTGGAGCACTTCTGGGTGCCTTATAAAAGGACCCAGCAACCACTACTCTAGGAGCTAGAGTTGGGTAAAAGAGGACAACGGTTGCTGGAGGATGAATGGAGGCAAAGAAAGAGAGAGGAAGAAAAAGAAGAAGAGAACTATTTGGTGTGCTTAGCTGTGCTATACATGTGGGAGTTGGGGAAGGTGTTTCCCACGGGATAAAATAAAAAAAATAAAAACGTGTGCCCTGAGGTTGTGTCAGGCCTGCATCTGTCTGTGTCGGGTTTGATCAACAGAAGTGCCCCCTGCAGGCCACACTTGTAACATTAACATAAAATTGCAAAAGAAGAGAAACATAAATCACCTAAACAAATCAAATGCATAAAACCACAAATATTATGCCTTTTCAAAACTGGAAAGGAAACACCTTCACTAACTGTTCCAGCTAACACAAAAAAATGAAACTCAAGAGCTGATTTAAACTAAATTGGTTAAAGAAAAATTGGAGAAGAGCTTCATTCTGTTACTTCATCCTGTTCTGTAACAGGTAGACCAAAGGGGTGAATTTTTTTAACGTGTTAATTATCAGTTCCAAAAACAGCAGAACAGCAGCTTAGCATTTTTAGCCACCTGAGAAGCCAAGATTACAGTCACACAGCGCTGTGTTGGACTCCTCAGGCATAGTTAAAACTGTAAATCCCAACTCAGTCCTTGCCACACGCAGTTCAATCAACAGCTCTTCTGTAGTGTTTGGGATTGTAGAGTATCCAATTTTATTTTCTTGTAGTCATTTATAATCTGAAAATCACTTTGTGTGTGTGCCTGACTTTAAGGTCCAG
Source organism: Polypterus bichir lapradei (assembly GCA_026402145.1). Classification (NCBI taxonomy): domain Eukaryota; kingdom Metazoa; phylum Chordata; class Cladistia; order Polypteriformes; family Polypteridae; genus Polypterus; species Polypterus bichir. The sequence goes on from JANRMT010062805.1 coordinate 107,510, forward strand.
ACTGCCCTTTTAGAAAAAGCAGCAAAGAAGGAAAAGAGCCATGCCAGAGATATGCTAGAGGATATGCCACTTTCAGATTCACTAATAGATTATAAAATCATGCTCCACAGCATAATTCTGGACACCATTATTAGAAGCATTCACCAGCTAGGTCAAGTCAGGTTGGGGAACATGCACTGGTATAACGCATTGCTTCATCCACCACATGATGAAACAGCTCAGGATCCTGGTTAGCAACCCCCCCAGGCAGACATGCAGTCTAATCCCACATTCCGGAAATGACCATGTATCTGCTGCAGCCGGGTATTACCTGGGTGTCCTCTTGCCCTGGTCCAGCCATTCGGGTCCATTACCTGGGTTACAGGACACACCTCCAAAACAATAAAAGAAAGCTTTCGCTACCAATCAGTTTATCTCCTGCCAATATTTGCGTTTGCGCTCTATGAGAACCCCTCAATGCCAGGATGTGGTCGATGGCATACCTCTTAGGCATAAAACCAGAAAGCTCAGGTCACTGGTAGGTGAACAAGTGATCAAGAATCTATTAAGAATCACCCTAGCAAGGACCTTAACCAGTACAGAGAGCAGTGTTATCCCCATGTAGTTGCCACAATCCAGGCAATCACTCTTCCCTTTCCAGGTGGGGACGACAAGTCCTGTTTTCCAGTTATATTGCTTGCAATGCCACGAGGACAGCCTTACCACCAGCCTGGAAAAGGTCAAACCAGATACCACAGATCCCTGCAGCCTTCCCTACCCTCAGCTGGTTCACCACCTGTGCTATCTCAGTGAGATTGGCTGGTTCACAGCTAATTGGAGGATCAGCCTCAAGAACTGTAAACCCAGAGATGTCCAACGTCCTAGCCAGAGGATCAGCTTTAAACAGCTGCTCAAAGTAGCAAGCCCAGCAGGTCACAACTGTAGTGTCATCCATAAGGACAGTTCTGACCTGACTGCGACTCTCCGAGGAGCAAATTTGGATGTGTGTAATTCTTCGATTCCTCTGTAAGCAGGACGTGGATCACTAGACCATAGATGGTGTGTCACTTGCTGACAGATTCCACTGACAAATGCCTCTTTGTCTTCCCTCAGACCCTCGCAGCCGCCTTGTTAGTACCCATTACGGACTGGAGTTGCCATCAAGCCGTGTGCTGTGACTCCTCTAGATGATGTCCAGGATGCCCTGCGAGATGAAACACCTCCTTCTGGGAACACTGGTAATACCAACACAACCCTCAGCAACCTTCAGGGTGTTTTCATGAAAGGTTTCCCACATGACATTAGGATCACCAGTCACACCCAAGTTTGTAAGTTCCTCACACAAACTGCATGCAAACTCATTAGAAACAGCATGATCTTGGAGTCTGACCAGGTCCAGCCTCATTTGCCTTTTAGGTGGTAGCCTACTGGACTACTGGAGCTAAACTGGATCTTCAGAGTAGCAACAATAAGTCTGTGGTCAGAATTCACAATCCAGGCACTTCTGTAGACCCTGCAATTTTGCAAGAGCCTCCTTGATGGGGGTGTGATCACTCTCCTTCACGGCACCAGCAATATTGGAGTACCAAGTCCAACGATGAGGCTCAGGGCACTGGAAACAGGATCCAGCGATCCTCAGCCCCTGACCTTTTGTAAAGTATAGGAATATAGAGCCACTTTCACCATGGTCACCAGACCCATGGGGACTGATACAGTCTTTTTAGCCAGCCCTGTCAGTGCAAGTGGTCACATTGAAGTGGTCCCATGACGAGAGAAGTGTCACCTCATGGGCACCCATCAATCACCATGTGGAGTTGTGAATAAAATGTGTTTCTCACCAAGACATCACTCACCACTGAAATGAAGGGTTTAAGAAGCTCCTTCGAAAGAAGAGGAAGATGATCTTCATGCTGAACAGATAAGACGTTCCACGCGCCTACCCAGATGGGCTGCCTGAAACTGGGACCCAAGTGCTGCCGTGCAGTGGGCAACACCTCAGCACAGAACGTATCAGCGATATATAGAAAATGTGGCTCTATGTTTAAATTTGTCTTCAATAATCCTAAAAATTGTGCTGATATATAGCAACATAGTCTCCAAAAATCATCTCTAGTGGAACTCAACAAATTCTTACTAAACTATGATGATCATACCATAGCAAGGGACTTGTAGGCAGAACTAACAAACTTGGCAACACATTGGGAGAGATTGAAAAAGTCTGCTTTGTATGGCTGCTGTGTAATGACAGTGAAGGAGCTCCCAGGAATAGATGATAATACTCTGGATACTGATAAAACCCAGGAGCTGATAAGCAGAAATTGTTTACCTTACAAAAACTGCACCATATGCTGCCATATCCTTCTTTCCTGCTACAATCTTTTGGAGGATGCCCACCATGTCATTGGCTTGGTTTACAAGTTCCTGCTGACCTTGTCTGCTGCACAAGTGGCGTTGGAAAGAAGCTTCTCCACACTGAAGCTCATGAAGAACATGCTGAGGACCTCTGTTCTTGTTGGACTTGACGCTGACAGTATAATTCATAATGTTCCAGAGAGCAGTGAATGTTTTTGCCATCTCCTAATTTTCTAGGCTATAGTAAAATTGTCTTTTATAGGTCATGGCTTCTTTTTTTTGTTGTAAATTTATGGTGTGGCCTTGGTGGGTGTAAGATTCCCAGCCTGAATTTTAATCCCAGTCTGGCTTTTAGTGTAGAATATCATTTTTCAGATTCTAAAGCATTTAATGTATCATCTATCCTAGGGAGAAGAAATGCATCTTTCATTGTTACATTATTCAAATAGCTTTGATCCACTCAAAATCTAACACCACCACCTTTCTCATGGACAACAAAAATAGGAGTAGCCCAGGGGCTTTAAGAAGGCTGAATTATGCCACTGGACTTCATTTGTATCAATTATTATTTACATTTTTGCTCAAATGAAAGGTAACTTTCTGAGGGGCTATTCCCTGTCTCAATGCGGTAGTATGCTATATACATTTTCCCCAAATATCCATCCCCTGTACTAAAAACTGGAAGATTTGCATCTTATTTTTCCATAACAGACCTCAATACCTTTAATTTCAGTTACTTATCTCTCAGGGCCCAAAGTATATTGATACTGAGGAATCAATAATCTGAATTCCAATATTGATCTTCTCCATCTTTATCCATTTATGCAAGACTAAAAGTTCATGGGTTACATTCAGAACCCAGAAGGGAATGTGTCTATCATAAGGTTCAATAACTACTCTTGTGACCGTAAGATCATATTTTGATAAAACATCAGTACTCTAGACATAATAACTCATCTTATCTTGCCATTTTTTACTAATTCTGATCTCATAGAGACATCCTAACTCTGTAAAGCAACTTCAAAAACAGATTTGCCACTAATAACCCAAGCCAAAGAAAATATCTTATTCAATAACCTACATTGTTCTTTTGCTACATTGACTTCTGCCAATATCTGTTTAAAATGTTTGCCTCCAATATCACTTATTGTTCAGGGGAATCTACCACCACCAGCTGACAAAATAAATTTAAATAATCAGATTTACATACTGCATCCTATATTCCCAATGCCTGTAATTTTTCCACCATTAACAGCCCTTATACTTCCCCCATAGGGCTTTAATTGATCAAATGGCTTAATCTAAACCTATAAAAATTGACTTGATGCCATCTAGCGTTCCGGGGGAGACAATGCCCTGTGGAAATTCCATGCTGCTGGTGTCCCGGCCAGGTAAGGTTCTCAATGCAGCTCAGTAGTGTCCCTCACAGCCTGTTACAATCAAACTACCATTTTCCTTTATTCTGGGAGCTCAATGTGTCTCTCATCATTTTCTTTTTGATAAACCCAATCCTTAAAATCTAATTGTTAAAAACTCATTCTCACTGCAGCACCAGTCTGATTTTGACTCTAAATTCCTGATTTGTTCCTGTTCATATACTAATTCAATGGCAGCCCTGGAGGTTTAAGTTTAGGACTATGCAATTGAGTTTGGATCTCTCTGTTCCCAACCATGGTAATAAAAGTATCTTTTGCAAGTATTTCTCTAACACTATAGTGTTAGCCTTATCCACCATTCTAATTATAGCAATCCCAAAATATCTAGCACTCTTTCCCATTCTATGTGCGATACCTTGGAGCTAGGCTCAATTCCAGTCTACATGACTTGACGGCACCAGTTGCCAATCCATTGCTTCCCTTAACCTAGCATAATTATTTTAAGCTCCAGAGACGAAATAACAATACACCTCACATGCTTTACCTACCAGCAATAATACCATCATTCTATGCTTTTGATCATCTTTCCAACTATTGACCTCATTCTACTAGATCACATTGTTCAACCCAGTCATTTACTCCCTTTCTTCTGCTATAAAACATATAGGCATAAATAGATTTGGTTTATAATCCTGCTACCCTGTTGTCCAACTCTCCCTCCATAGAACTACAAACTGCCTGCATAATCCCATGGCTGTCACCAGTGTGACAACACTCCTTTATTTACACACAATATTTAAAATTGTATTTAAAATAAGAAAAACAAAACAACTAACTCAACAGATGTTTAATGCAAGTAAATGCAACTACCTTATTTTAGCAAATAACAGTACCACATCACTCAATAAACTATTCTGTGCAACGTGTAACATTAATATAAAACTGTTAAAAAGAAATAAGAAAATATAACAAATAAAGTGCATAAAACCACCAACATTACCCAAGACAGAAGGGGTAAGGAAATGCCTGTACTAACTTCTCCAGCTAGCATGCAAAATTAAATAAAACCTGAGTTTATTTAAACAAAACTAATATAGGAAAAACTGGAAAGGAACTTAATTCTTTTACTTCAACTGGAAGACTAAAGGGGGGGCTACCTTAACATGTTAATTATCATTCCCAAAAGCAACAGTACTATTTGAGTATGTTTTCACAGGTCAGTGGCTCACACGCAATTGGATCTGGGAGAGAGATACTGTCAGATACAGCATGTGTAGAGAGGTGTGTGTGTTTGAGAGAGAGAGAGAGAGAGACAGAGACAGAGAGAGAGAGAGAAAGTGAGAGAGAGAAAAAGAGGGAGAGAGACTTGAAGAAATGATCAAGACGCCGAGCAACAATACTGATGAGACAGCCTCCTCTGTTTGATCTCAGAAAGGATCCTGGCTTGGATTAGCAAATGAAGCTTTTGAAAGAGAGTGCAGATCATGTTGCCTCTGACCCCAAATGAGTAATGTGAGGCAGAGCTGTTGGCATGAATGTGCAGACAGGATACGTGGCAGAAAACAAAAGATTGTAAGAGCCTTGGAAAATCAGAGGAGTGACAAAGGGAAGGAGATGGTCTCCAGTAAGCCTCATGTGAAGGAGCAGGGGGGAATAACTGCATTTCACAATGCATTAGGCCATCAGCACAAATGATGATAAAATGACAGCTGAATAATATCATAAAAATGCTCACAATGATACTTAACATATCATCCTAGAGTACAACCACATAAGGACAGTATTAAAAGATTTGTCACCATCAAATACTCAAAAACAAAATTAGAAATACAAATATTTATAAATGTCCAATTTTTGTTTAATGTGCAAAGTGCTAATGAGTAATGAGTACATGAGTAAGTGTGATTTATGATAAGGACCACTCAAAAATAATGATATACAAGTTAAGCACTCTTGAAATTGCATTACTAAAAACAAAAATAAAAAACAACAACAACCAATGTGATAGTTAAAAGGACCTAAGGTAGAAATGAAAAGTTCAGGCACACAAATGAACAAAGCTATGCCTAGAATAAAGGACCTGTACAAGCAACACAAAATCACGCTAGTAGTAGCAGGCACAAAGAAAATTTCCCATACTCCAAAAAGAAATTTTATAGATAAGAAATTGCATTAAGTAAATCATAGGATGTTGGTAAAATTAATTCATAATTAAGTTGAGTTTGCTATAAATATTTAAAAAAATATTCAGGGATTTAGATATTTATGTAATTTTGCACAACAGTGCCATCTGCTGGGAGCTAGGATACAGTGACACCACTGGTGAGGTACAATGATGTTAACATTTGAGGGATGTTATTGACAACTGAGGTTTTAAAAGATCCTAGAGCTCAACCAGTTCAGTAGAAGATCAAGAACCCTAAGTGACATAGGTGTCCTCTGACCTCTGTTTAGGTGCTTGGAAATAGCAGTTGCAGAGCTTCCATAAATGTTTAGAATGCCAGGAAACTAGGAAATAGTGAGCAGATTGAGAGGAAGCCGGTACTCTCCTATGTAAGAGCTGTGGGTTGAACATGTCTTCTGACTTGCAGAAAAGGGGCAGTTTTGCTCCTTCTTAGTGACTGAGCAGCTGAGAGACGTCTTTGTAGGTTCAGCCCTCTTTAGAATGAGTAATGACAAGAAGATATAAGGGCCTCCAGGGATGGTACAGACAGTAGTTATAATTTAGTTTTTATAGAGAATCTTTGACAATCTTTGAAGTGGTTGCAATCATAGGCCAAAAATAACTAGTTTTCAGTTTAAATACTACTTGCAGGATGGGGGAATTTTTTGGAATTGGGAGGAAACTATTTTGTTGTTGGGAGGAAAAGAAGCTAGGGCTCAGAGACAGGAGGTAATGAATGGAGTACTTGGTGCTTTGTGGAGAAGCCAACCCACCTGATCAAAAGGAGACAATATTTCTAGAGGCTGGCTCAGGGAGGTTCTAGGGATTGATGTTTAATATGCTTCTCTCTGTGCTTATTGCAAATATTTTTTATTAGAGATACATTTTTTGTGATTTCTAGTGTTGGTGTTACTCCATAGCATGCCACCATATGGCCACTTCTTTTCACTATGGGTAAAACACCTATTTTCAGAGTGATAAGCTTTCTTTCTACATGAATCTTCTCATCCAAGGTCATACAGTATGAATGGCTGATCAGGCACCAGGGACTGCAGTGACCTAAGTAATAGTGAGTAGAGGCAAAGGGAAATTCAAGTACAGTATTGTAGTGGCAATGTCATTAACACACAGAAGTAATTTATTTATTAATTTTTTTTATTTATGCCTATTATGGGTATGAAAATCTACACATCAGTGGTATTATTAAATGAAAAAATCATTACCATGTTATTAGTATATTCCTAATAATGCAATTCAACTGCTGTGAGGATTCACTAATGCTCTGTGTATGTTTAAGTCAAGCATCTGAGTTCATCTTTGAGAAAAATCTTAATATTAAATGTGCAATTTCCAAACATTATCTTACAAAATTAAGTACTCTAGTAAATTAGGACTGTGTCTCCAATATAAACATTTTAAAGCTAGTTTAGGCACTAGAATTCAAACTCATGTAATCAAAGGGAAACCAGGGATGGAAGAAACCTCAGATGAAATTGTGTGTCATATACAACCTGCTGTTGATGCTTTGTTTAATCAGTTTCCAATTTCTGCTCAGGCAGAGGAAAAACTTTAGCTACTGAGTTTTGTTGCACACAAAGAAAAGGCTAATTTCCATTATTAATTAAAGTGGAAATGTTTTATCAACCTTTAGGAACAAAATGAAAAAAAGATGTGTTTTTTTAAAGAACCACGTTACTGGTCAACATATGTCTCTGGATTTGCAGGTCTGAGAATATTTAGTATTCTGATGCCAATTATTTTATTATTAGCTAACACCACAGCTATAAAAAAAGGCTTAATTCATAAGTGAATATTTCTAATCTTACTGCCAGGGTAGCTGCAAAACTTAAAAAAAATTTTCAAAGAATAAATTAAATGGATTTTGTTAAGGTGTGCTCATTAGCTGTAAAAAATTGACATTTTTACCTATATAGGACATGATTTCAATTTTAACTTTATCCAAAAATAAATAGAATAATTGTCAATAGATAATTTAATCTTTACTTCTTATTAAATATAAAAAAAACCCACAATGTTATTGCATCATGACCCAAGCATGGGGATATCATCTTAGTGTGTTGAGACTGCCAAATTAAGGTAGTAGTGGTTCACATTTATTAAAAGAGAGCAAAGGAATCAAAGGAAAAGGAAAATGTTGTATTTCTTATACTTGGATTGGAGATCTTCATTTAAATGAGCACATTTATAGTTCACTAGCTACACTTGCATATTGAAGACAGGTAATAAAAAAAATTAAAAAGAGCTTTTCTTCTATGACCCTGTTCAGTATCTTGCCATGTATCAAAGTCTATAGCCTTACATGTACCCTTAGCATTTCTTCAATGCCTCTTCCTGGTATCCGTGGGTATATCAGCTTCTTTTGCCCGGTGCTTCTAATCACAATTGCGTTCCCGTAAAGCCTGCTACTTAGTTTCCGTCATTTCAAGGCTGTTGCTTCCCTCCTGCCCACGTTTTGACTGCAGCCAATGGTAGATGTGAAAACACAGTTTGTATTTTCTGGAATAATTCTCACCTTTGAAGGTGATTCACCAGTCTCCCCATACCAACCCTACTACATCAACAACTGCTGTCACATCAACTAGAATGGCCAGTGATGAGTCCACCTCTGGTCATCAGTATTGGCTAGCCAAAACCGAAGACCATATAAGAAGACAACTGAGGAAGCTACATGCAGGAAAATCTGCAGGACCAGACGGTGTCCTCTGTCACCTGTTCAGTGTGTCCCTAAGCCTTCAGAAAGTGCCACAGATGTGGGAAACATCCTGCATTGTTCCTGATCAAAAGAAGGCAGGCACCTCTTCACCTTATGACTACAGACCAGTGGCACTTATATCTCACATCTTAAAGACCATTAAGAGACCAGTCTGGACTATATGAGTCCTTTTGTGGTAGACCACCTGGACCCACTACAATTTGCCTATCAGAAATAAAAGTTTGAAAAGAGGATGCAATTATCTATCTGCTCCACATGTCTTATTCTCACCAGGAAAAAACTGGCAGCACTGTGAACACTATGTTTTTCAATTTCTCCAGTGCTTTCAATACTACGCAACATTCTCTATTAAGGGGTACGCTCAGAGATATGCAGGTGGATGAGCCTATGGTGTCCGGGATAATGGACTATCTGTAGGGCAGACCACAGTTTGTGAGACTCATGGACTGTGTTTCTGATACAGATTTGAGCAATACTGGAGCACCATAAGGAACAGTCTTGTCTCCTTTTCTCTTCACAATGCATACCTCAGACTATAAATATAATACCAAGTTATGTCACTTGCAGAAATTCTCAAATGATTCTACACTTATAGGATGTATTGATAAAGGGGGTGATACAGAGTATAGCAGTAAGGTGGAGAACTTTGTTTCTTGGTGCAGAAAGAATTATCTGCAACCTATCATCAGCAAAACCAAGGAACAGGCTATTGACTTTCACCACACCAGAGCCTATATGTCCAGTCACTGTTCAGGAAGTGAATATATGGGTGGTTTGCTCCTACAAGTATTTGGGGGTCCACATTAATGACAGGTTGGACAGGTCTCAGAACACTGAGGAATTGTATAAGAACAGGCAGAGCAGACTCTTCTTCCTTAGGAGACTGTGTTCCTTTAATGTGAGAAGTGACATTCTTCACATCCTCTATAACTCAGTAATGGCCAGTGGAATTTTCCATTCTGTGCTCTTTTACAGGCTGGTAAAATCACTTAAAGAGAAGTCAAACAAGTCAACCACCCAATTAAAAGGGTGGATTCATTGTAAACCCCCTGGAAGTAGTAGCAAAGGAAATAATTAAAACAAAACTGAGTGTCATTATGAACAATGCTACACATCCTCTTGACATCTTTGACACAGAAAACACAGTAATTCCAGTCAGCAAATTATTCAGCAATAGTGTGTGAAGTAATGCTACAGGGGCTGCTTTATTTCAACAGTAAAACACCTGTATGATGCATCACTGTGACTGTGACTCTATCTATCTATCTATCTATCTATCTATCTATCTATCTATCTATCTATCTATCTATCTATCTATCTATCTATCTATCTATCTATCTATCTATC
>JANRMT010062805.1:117471-130593 GCA_026402145.1 Polypterus bichir lapradei
ATCTATCTATCTATCTATCTATCTATCTATCTATCTATCTATCTATCATCACCTGGTTAAGTTATTCACATTGTTGTCATTGAAATGCTCCATTTTAATGCATTTTTTGTAAATATAAAGAAAATGGTCAAAATCAGGAATTGAACTTCTCCCTCATGATCATCCACACAATTAATCAACCAAAGCCAAACTTATCAATCAGATTGCTTGGGGGGACTGGACACATGAACAGACACAGACAGCAGTTTTTTATTGTATAGAACAAGATTCAAACTTTCATAGAATTATATTTAAATTTGCAAAACTGTTTAAGATAAAGCAGGTTTAGAAAATGGATGGATTGATGAATATATTTCAAATCATAGTCTACTGAAACCAGCTTCAATAACATTAATACAAGAAAGTAAGCAGAATGAAGACATTAGAATACAGTATCTGGTAGAAGCATCTGTAGGAAAGTAATGGATTTGGACAATATACAAGAACATAAGTTTTTGACAAACAAGATGAAAACATTTACTCTCTCTTTATTTTTAAATCTTTCAGGATTTCTAGAGCATCAACATGATTCAGCAGTTTGGGTCTAGTTTTTTGTGTAAATAATTGCTTCCTAACTTTTGTTCTGAAAGCACTTCTAGTTGCTTTCCACTGGTCTACTTGTATGTAATTTGTTATGCAACTGAATTCTGTTTATTCAAATTTATCAAAGATTTTTGAAAACATTGGTTATGTTACCACTTTGCCTCTCTGGTCTAAACTAAAGAAGTTTTAATTTGTTGTCCTAGTAGGGTAGTACATGCCCATCAGTTCCAAGATGCACTTGTCTGCACTTCTCTGCACAGCTTGCAGATGTTCTAGGCCTTTTTAGGCCTTGCTTAGTAATAAACTGAACTTTAGGTCCATTCCAACTAGGGCATTGTAGAGTTTCTATATAATGTGCCTTGATTTATATTCAGTATTTTTTTTTTAATATAAACCAATATTAATATTTATATTGAACTTTTTTGGTTTTGCACCTTTTCTTGACAATTAGTACATTGTATCAACATAGAACCCTATTTTTATCCCTGTGCTAGAATTATGACATGTTGCATGTTTGTCAGACATGATATGAATGATAATGACATTTTGTCCTTCTTAGCAATTATTTTTTACCGATCAGCTTCATCCATATTTGTATTTATAATCTTCATTTTAGTTGTGTGTAGCATTTTGCAAAATTTTACATAATTATGGGTTTTCCAAGTGATTGCCTAGTTGTAAAGATTGTAGGGAAATAAAAATAAAACAAAAAGTAATAAATTGAGGAATATGGAGAAATCATGAGTCCTATTGAGGACCACCAAAAGAACAGTCGTAAAGCAGCCAGAGGTTTAATATGTTAATCAATAATGTATTTGCTGGCTTTGTTGAAGTTGCAGGTGACAACATGGAGATTTCCTTGTTGTGGAAATCTTTTCTTTTTGGCCTGTTTAGTCTTTCTGAATGTAAGACCAGAGAAAGGCCATCCATATTGTTAGGAACAATGCTCAATGTATGAGTATTTGATAGGTAGCTTGAATTTCAGATGATCCCTATATATTATTTGCTGGTCTAACCCATCATGGAAGCTGACTTCACTTGGGTGCATAAAGTAGAAAGTATCATGATGGGAATAGTTCCTCCAAACAAAATCCAAAAGCGAGGCCTCCAAAATACCTAGGAGTAGACTCTAAGAATGAATAACTAACCTATGTACTTTAAATTCCCAAAAACTATAGCAAAAAGCCCCACAAGAGGGAAGGTCACTGCCAAGCTCAGACTTGTACGATATTGTATGATGAAAAGGGCAAACAAAGAATATTTATAATATAAAATATTTATATGACAAAAAATGTTCTATAAAACAAGAGGTCCAGAAGGAGTTGGTTTAACAAAATAGGCAATCCAATGTCAAACAAGAACCAAATACACAAATCCAAAGAGTAGTCAAAAACACAGAGGTCAAATGATCCAGGAAATCAAAAAACACAGTAATAATTGAAGAGAACTGACCAACACCCTGCACATACAATGTTATGCAAGGAACTGTTTGTTACGTCAGCCTTTATAGGGCCCAAGGCAACCCCTCGATGGAGATGGACAGGTGTCCCTACCTCTTGGAGATCCACCCACAAAATAGAAGGAACATGGAAGAAGCATGGATACCAAAAAACCAAATAATACACAAAGCTAATAAAACATATAATAATACAAACAAACATAATAATATAATAATATTATCATAAGCAACAGAATCAAACATGAATCGAATAGACATGAAAAAGGAATATAAACACAATCCAGAGGAGAAACCCTGGCTGAGCAATGACAGCAAATATTGCAGGGTTATCTACTCAGAAGAATAATTGATGGATTGAGATGGAACCTGCTTAGTGAATGAGATCAATTAGTAAATCTTTCTCATTAATGGATCTTGATTATATTTTGAAAGCAGATCACTGTAAGAACACCCCACAGGATGCTTCGAGGGACATGGTCGAATGCCTTCTCCAAATCTACAAAACACATGTGGAATGGTTGGGCAAACTCCCATGCCCCCTCCAGGATCCTAGCCAGGGTGTAGAGCTGGTCCAGTGTTCCATGGCCAGGACGGAATCCGCATTGTTCCTCTTGAATCCGAGATTCGACCATCAACGAACTCTCTTCTCCAGCACCCCTGAATAGACCTTACCAGGGAGGCTGAGGAGTGTGATCCCCCTATAGTTGGAGCACATCCTCCGGTCACCCTTCTTAAAAAGGGGAACCACCACCCCGGTTTGCCAATCCAGAGGCACTGCCCCTGATGTCCATGCGATGTTGCAGAGACGTGTCAACCAGGACAGCCCCACAAAGTCCAGAGCCTTGAGGAACCCAGGGTGAACCTTGTCCACCCCAGTGGCCCCACCACCTCGGAGCTTTTTAACTACCTCGGTGACCTAGGCCCCTGTTATGGAAGGGCCCTCCCCGGAGTCCTCCAGTTCTGCTTCCTCTAAGGAAGACATTCTGGTGGGATTGAGAAGATCCTTGAAGTATTCCTTCCACCGGTCAATAACGTCTGCAGCTGAAGTCAGCAGGGCCCCATCTCCACTGTACACAGTGTTGGTGGAGCACCGCTTTCCCCTCCTGAGGCGCCTAACGGTTTGCCATGGCTTCCCCAAACTCCTTCCATGTCCGAGTTTTTGCCTCTGCAACAGCCGATGCCACCCTACGCTTGGCCTGCTGGTACCCCTCAGTTGCCTCTGGAGTCCCACTGGTCAACCTGACCTGATAGGACTCTTTTTTCAACTTGACGGCCTCTTCAACCTTAGGTGTTCACCACCGGGTTCGTGGATTGCTGCCATGAGAGGCACCGACATCTTTGTGGCCACAGCTCCGTTCTGCTGCTTCGACAATGAAGGCTCGGAACATGGCCCATTCAGACTCTATGTCCTTTGCCTCCCTCGGAATGAGGTTGAAGTTCTGCTGGAGGTGGCAGTTAAAGATCTTTCTAACCAGTTGCTCCACCACACGTTCCCAGCACACCCTCATTATACGTTTGGGTCTGCCTGGTTTGTCCGGCAGCCTCTCCCGCAATCTGATCCAATTTACCACCAGGTGGTGATCAGTTGACAGCTCAGCCCATCTCTTCACCTGAGAGTCCAAGAAATAAGGTCGCAGATCCGATGACACGATTACAAAGTCGATCATCGAGCTGCGACCTTGGACATCCTGGCGTCAAGTGCACTTATGGACACCCGTATGCTCGAACATGGTGTTCATTATGGATAATCCATGGCCAGCACAGAAATCCAACAACTGAACACCACTCGAGTTTAGATCAGGGAGGCCGTTCCTCCCAATCACACCTCTCCAGGTTTCATTGTCGTTACTGACGTGAGTGTTTAAGTCTCCCAGCAGGACGATAGAGACCCCATGGAGCTGCACCTCGCAGTGCTTCTTCCAGGGACTCCAAGAAGGCTAGGTACTCTGAACTGTTGTTAGGCGCATAAGCGTAAACAACAGTCAGAGTCCTTCCCCCAACTCGAAGGCGCAGGGAAACAACCCTCTCATCCAAAAGGGAGAACCCCAACATGCAGGCCTTGAGTCAGGGGGGCCATAAACAAGCCCACCCCTGCCCGACACCTCTCACCCACAGCAACTCCAGAGTGGAGCAAAGTCCAGCATCTCTCAAGAGGAATGGTTTCAGAGCCCTATATCTAGCCTGTACCTCTCAACCTCTCGCACCAGTTCAGGTTCCTTCCCCGCCAGAGAGGTAATATTCCATGTCCCAAGAGCCAGTTTCGGCAATTGAGGGTTGGAACGCCAGAGTTCCTGCTTTCGGCTACCACCCATATCGCATTGCACCCGACCCCTATGGCCTCTCTTGCAGGTGGTGGGCCCACAAGAGAGCGGAACCACATTGCTCCTTCGGGCTGAGCCTGGCTGGGCCCCGTGGTCAGAGGTCCAGCCACCAGGCACTCACCAGCGAGCCCCTCCCCTGGGCCTGACTCCAGGGTGGGGCCCCAGGTACCCTTTCCCGGGCAAGGGAAACGCTGATCCTTGGTTTAACTCCTTGTGTGGTCTCAGGATTGAGTTAGTTTGGATCTTCACCTCAGACCTGTTTGCTTTGGGAAGCCCTACCAGGAGCAAGTAGCTCCCGACAACATAGCTCCGAGGATGATTAGACTGTGCAAGCCCTTCTGCCACGGAAAGGCCTCGATCTAAGAAGGAATCAGTTTTATCCCCCTGTAGTTACTACAGTCGTGCACATCCCCCTTAATCTTAATTATCAGCACCAGTACACTTCTCCACTCCTGAAGCATCCTTTAACTTTCCAAGATTCCATTAAACAATTTGGTTAAAAACTCCATTACCATCTCTCCTAAACACCTCCATGCTTCCACAGGTATGTCATCTGGACCAATGGACTTTCCATTTTTCATCCTTAACATAGCTGTCCTTACTTCCTCCTTGCTAATCCATTGCATTTCCTGATTCACTATCTCCACATCATCCAACCTTCTCCCTCTCTCGTTCTCTTCATTCATCAGCCTCTCAAAGTACTCTTTCCTTCTGCTCAACACACTCTTCTCACTTGTGAGTATGTTTCCATCTTTATCCTTTATCATCCTAACCTGCTGCACATCTTTCCCAGCTCGGTCCCTCTGTCTAGCCAATTGGTACAGGTCCTTTTTTCCCTCCTTAGTGTCCAACCTGTCTTACAACTCATCTTACGCCTTTTCTTTAGCCTTCGCCACCTCTCTCTTCACCTTGCGCCTTATCTCTTTGTACTCTTGTCTACTTTCTGTATCCCACTTCTTCTTCACAGTCATCTTCCTCTGTATACTCTCCTGTACTTCCCCATTCCACCACCAGGTTTTCTTTTTCTCCTTCTTCTGTCCAGATGTCATGCCAAGCACCCTTCTTACTGTCACCCTTACTAGATCTGCTGTAGTTTCCCAACTGTCTGATAACTCTTCACTGCCACCCAGTGCCTGTCTCACCTCCTCCCTAAACTCAACCTTACAATCCCCCTTTTTCAACTTACACCATTTGATCCTTGGCTCTGCCCTCACTCTCTTCTTCTTCTTGTCCTCCAACGTCATCCTAAAGACCACCATCCTATGCTGCTTAACTACACTTTCCCCTGCTACCACTTTGCTGTCTTCAATCTCCACCAGATTGACTCTTCTGCATAGGATATAATCTACCTGTGTGAATCTTTCTCCACTCTTGTACATCACCCTATGTTCCTTCCTCTTCTTAAAATACATATTCACCACAGCCATGTAAATCCTTTTTGCAAAATTCACTATCATCTGGCCTTCTTCATTCCTCTCCTTGACACCATACCAACCCTTCACCTCCTCGTCTCCTCTGTTCCTTTCACTAACATGTCCATTGAAATCCACTCCAATCACCACTTTCAGTCCCATGGGTACACAGTTCATCACTTCATCCAACTCACTCCAGAAATCATCTTTCTCATCCATTGCACACCCAACTTGCTGGGCATACTGTATGTACTAACAACATTCATTATTATTCCTCCATTTTACAGCTTCATAAGCATTACCCTGTCTGACACTCTTTTCACTTCCAAAACACTCTTGACATACTGTTCCTTCAGAATAACTCCTACCTCATTTCTCCTCCCATCCACACCATGATAGAACAATTGGAATCCACCTTCGACCCACCTGGTCTTACTCCCCTTCCATTTACTCTCTTGCACATACATTATATCAACCTTCCTTCTCTCCATCATATCTGCTAACTCTCTCCCTTTACCAGTCGTACTGCCAACATTCAAAGTTCCTCCCCTCAGTTCCACTCTCTTTACTTTCCTCCTCTCCTCCTGCCTCTGGACACGTCTCCCCCCTCTTCTTCTTCTTCGGCAAACAATAGCCCAATTTCCACCAGCACCCTGTTGGCTAACAGTACTGGTGGCGATAGTTGTTAACCCGGGGCTCGACCAATCCAGTATGGAAATTTGTATTGTTGTCCGCATGTTGATTTGGCAAATTTTACACCAGATGCCATCCCTGACGTAACCCTCCCAATTTATCCGGGCTTGGGACTGGCACAAAGAAACACACTGGTTTGTGCATCTCCTGTGGCTGGGGATGACTTAAACTTGACTTAAACTTTGTAAGATTCCAGAAATCCTTCCTTTAAGTCTAATATAACGTATAGTTGAGTCTTTAGTGTTCTGGATTCTCAACATTTAATCTATTTTTGAGAATTAAAGTATGGCATGTTAAAATTTAAGGTTTTTAATAAAACTGATAATTTGAAGATGGACAAATTACATGTCTCTAGTGATTCCTAATCAGTGATTCTTAATGAGAGTGGTTGCGTCAATTGTTTTTGTTTTGGTTTTCAATTGACTGAGGGGTAGTGTAAACACAGAGGCCTGTGTGTCTTTCATAGAAGGATAGTTTACCCTCCTCTCATTAATAGTTTTACTAGTACTTTGTGAAGTGTTTTGTTACTACTTGAAAGGAGCAGGCTTTGTACCTCAAAGCATTACATAATCTGGCATCATTTATTTGGATAAAATGGGCCTCATGATTTCTTAGCCCTTTGTTTTGAAAATGCCCGAGGAGCCCCTCTCTCATTTTTCAGATGGGCACATGCCTGACACTGACATGCAGTTAGAGTAGCTATTTGTTTTGACTCAGCACCTCCCCTCCGCAACAAACATGTGTCCTACCATCCAATTGAGACAGAGAGAACGAGAAAGAGAGAGAGAACATGGTTGTGGACTCATCCTCTCCCTGTAGTTCTGTGTCTCAGATGTGGCTACAATGTCTGCCTCTTGGCCAAGCTCAGTTTTCTATACCACCAGAGAACAAGAAAATCAAAGCATTTGGCATATGTTGTTAATGATAGGGCACAGTTTTTCTTGGCTATACAGTAAATGCCCTGCTCTTGTTGGCTAAGCTTGCAATCTCTTTTGGAAGGCTGGCCTTGTAATCGTTACACTTGTTACCACTTTTGTATATTTATTTCTTTTTCTTTGTCACCCACACTATTTGGACTAAACTCAATTTTTTTATGATGCTCAAACATTTTAAATCTACACTGCCTTGTAAAAGCATTTTGACCAATAACCAATTCTAATTGTACTGACTAACATGTAATGAAAGACATGTATAAAAAGTGAGCTGGTACATCTCACCACCATATCTAGGGTGGGGTAAAGTTTGAACGTAAGGCCAAAACATGCATTTTATTTCATCCCAAACTCTTCCTATTTCCTAAGAAAATCCACAAAAGTTAATAATGTCATTAAAGCAATGAAGGAAACTTTACAATATAAACAGATAATAACATATTCTTAACAATAATAAAAACAAGTTATATACTTTTAAGCAACTCTCCTCACTCACCCCACAAATCTTACCAAAACCAAAATTCTAATCAGCTTGACAAATCACACATAAACATATAAATATCAAATTAAGACAGTCCCGGACAAGCAGAGGCCAGTTTTAAATGTATTTATGAAGAAAAACTAAATGTGTAAAGGACAGGCAAAGGAGGTGAATAGGGTGAAATTCGATCTATCCACAGTGAATAATTCATTCTCACTGAGGTAATATCAGGGAGTAATCCTTACCTCCAGCTGCTCAAGTAGACTTCAAGATGTGCCTTTGAGGTGGCAACCTCTCCTGATAACAGATCCACCAGCTGGAGATTCACCAGATGTTGGATGGCTATATGTTGTGGAAAGTCAAACAAAGATAAAAAAAATACTGTACAAAACAGATAAAGGTTTGGGGACCGCCCCCATATATTGTCATACAGACAATAAATAAACAAACTGATTTAAAGTCTTTTTGAGAACAATGAACATTTTACTGATGCAAAAATGGCGGTTTTATAGACAGAAGGATAATGGGACAGGAAATGGTTGGCAGGATGTGACTTTGAAAGAGGAACCGGAACCAACATCATCAGGAGTCGACGGAAGTGAGGTGATCTTGTGGACTTGGAAGTGACATCATCATTTCTGACCGGAAGTGACGTCATCACAACCGTTTTGAATCCGGAAGTGGAGGTAATTATTTTTCTTCTGATTTTCTGTTAATGAAAAGAGATTTAGGTAAGTACCACGTGATGACCCTCTATCTTGCGATATTTCACTCACCTTTAGGCTCTTTGACTGCCTCCTAATCACACGTGTGTAACAATGTATATATAACTTAATGCCACGAGTTGTTCAGTTTAAAGCTAGTTGCATTGTGCCTTTTGTTGGATTGTGGATTTTCTGTGGGTGCCAAAACCTGTGTTCTTAGCATCCTATAAACATTCACACCAAAGGACCACTGTGAGATGCTATTCCTTTGCCCTGAAGTTCCTTGTTAATAAATGCTCCAAATATTTATGAAGCATAACACCAGCTCAGATGAACTAAAAAGTGACTGCACTATGTGGCAAGTGCAATAACTGTAATTTTGTCTATTTTCTGTGATACGTATATTTAAAGTGCTAAATGTAACATAAACTAAGCTTGTTTTGATAACAACTATGTTGTTTGCATAAGTATTTGATCCCAGGACTTTAACATTTTGCAGCAATGACAGCTTCAACTCCTTCAGTGCAAGTACATACCAACAATGCCCTCTCTGGTGTTTTGTTTTTTTTTGGTCCATTCTTCCAGGTAGGTTTGCTCCAGGTTGTTTTGGTTAGTCATATGACACTTCCATATGCCATCTGTTAAACAGTGCCACCGATTTTCTGTGAAATTGACATCAAAGCCAAAATCACCTTTTGCATTCTCCAGCCATTCAATTTAGTTTGATCTTGTGGTTGATACCACCATCCTCCTGAAAGA
Organism: Polypterus bichir lapradei; assembly: GCA_026402145.1. NCBI lineage: Eukaryota > Metazoa > Chordata > Cladistia > Polypteriformes > Polypteridae > Polypterus > Polypterus bichir. Next base: position 126,815 of record JANRMT010062805.1, read on the forward strand.
TTAACTTTTGTAGCAGCCCGAAACAGGTTTTCTTGCAGGATTTGCTTGTATTTTCCACCATCCATTGTTTCTTCCATGTTAACTAGATGCTCAGTCCATGCTGATGCATGTGCAGCAGAATCATATCTTTAATTGTTGTTAAGAGACTTAAAATAAACAGCCCCATGAAATTTCATTTTCTTTTTCCATGTTAGTTTCTCCCTGGAAATTTTCTTGTAGCATGTCATAATACTACACAGCAAACTGTCGCTTTTGTTGTTTGTATGGCAGATGCAGTAGAGTATATATGCATAGCATGTTCTCTGTTTAGTGTTTCACTCAATAATTTGAAATTAGACCAGAATTTGCCAGCAAGGAACTCCGTACATACATGGACAGATATAGTGGTATGTTTGTGGATGAAGAACAACTTTGTTCTTCTGAATTCTTAAATATTCCTCGTGCCCATTGCTTTTTTACCATAACCAAACATTATTGTACTATGTCTACATTGTAAGAACACTGTAAACATAAGAACATTTTAAACTCAAACTTATGGTTGAACATCAATTTACAAGTGTTTCCCAAAACCTGTGGTAATTAACTAAATCCCTCTGATGTACTTGTTAATTGCAAACTGCTTCTCAAATTGACTACCTCAGGTGCCAACCGTAGCAACAGACAAGAGTAAATTAAATTCACATAATGACATTAGACTGGAAAAGCAGGTGCTTAGACTTGGCTAATTATCACTTTCATACACTCCTGATGACACCTTTAATTAAACCTTGTCTAGGCAATGGCCAAAGGACAATATAATACAGCATATTAGTGAACCCGCAGCATGGTGGAACGCACTATATCTATACTAATAAAAGGCAAAGCCCTCACTCACTCACTCACTCACTCACTGACTGACTCATCACTAATTCTCCAACTTCCCGTGTGGGTGGAAGGCTGAAATTTGGCAGGTTCATTCCTTACAGCTTCCTTACAAAAGTTGGGCAGGTTTCATTTCGAAATTCTACGTGTAATGGTCATAACTGGAAGCTGTTTTTCTCCATTTACTGTAATGGAGATGAGCTTGAAAGCCGTGGGGGCGGAGTTTCGTGTGACATCATCACGCCTCCTACGTAATCACGCAGTACGTAGAAAACCAGGAAGAGCCCCAAAAAGCGCTGATAAAAACATGCATTATATAATTGAGAAGGCAGCGAAACAATAAGAAGCGAGCGAGTGACATATACAACCATATTCATGAGTTCTGCTACTTCGGAAACAAAGCACGATGTAAACCTAAACTCTAAATTAAGTTCATAGACAAGCTGCCGCTGGCATTTGTAATTTAGTGCCTGCCCATATAAGGCCGTCCGTCAGCGGCAATCCAATAGCAAACTGCCACTAAATATTCACAGGTGAAGAACTGTGCTTATGCAGAGGAAGATGAGATGGTCAGGGTGGTGTTTGGCACAAACTCAGCGAAACTGCGAGAGAAAGTTTTAAGTGCCAGGACTTCGGTAACATTAAATACAGCCATGGACATAGCACGACATGGCACCAGCACAGCTGGGAAACTTCGATGCATGTACACCGAGCGGCTCACGTGAACTGACGCAGTGCACAGACAAAAAGCAACAGTTCCAAAGAGCGCTGAACAAAAACCGAATTACACAATTGAAAAGGCAGCAAAAAAATATGAAGCGTCTGATACATACAAGCATATTCATAAATGCAGCTACTGCGAAAACAAAGCACACGGTGGAAAAAGTCAATGTCCCGCTAAAGGAAGACAGTGTAAAAAAAACACCCGTGCATGCAGTGTGTCAGGTCTCAGATAAAGAAGAAGACGAGCTGTTTATTGATGCAGTAAGAAACGAATCGATGAATGAAACCTGTCATCTTTACAACGATTGATAAACACGGAATGTAACTTGAACACAACACATCCTACAAATACGAACCTGATTGAAAGAAATAATGATAATCAAATCCTTGATGACAGCAACACTCAGTAACACTCACAAAACAAATACTGTATATTGACAGTCATGTTACGTTATTTTTTAAAATGTTCCCTTTTCTTTTTCATAGCTTCTTTAACACACTACTTCTCCGCTGCGATACGCGGGTATATATATATGTATATATATACCCCGATCTACATACTCGAATAATGGATACTTAATTCGCCATCAATGATTGTTTTGGTAAAGCCATACTCAGTGTATTCATTAGATGAACGGTAAAAAAGTAAGAGCGAGGGGAGGATGACTTATTGAGGCATGCAGGCAAAACCACAATAGCACGCAGGCTCGATGTGCTGTAGTGCGCGTCAACTCTATCTGAATTGCGCGATCACATTTGAAAAAATATATCTTTTCAAGTTCTATACTCAGCAAAAAAAGAAACGTCCCTTTTTCAGGACTGTGTATTTCAACAATAATGTTTTAAAAATCCAAATAACTTTACAGATCTTCATTGTAAATTGTTTAAACAATGTTTTCCATGCATGTTCAATTAACCATAATCAATTAATTAACATGCACCTGTGGAATGGTCGTTAAGACCTTAACAGCTTACAGAAAGTAAGCATTTAAGGTCACAGTTCTAAAAACGCAGGACACTAAAGAGACTTGTCTACCGACTGTGAAAAACACCCAAAGAAAGATGCCCAGGGTCCCTGCTCATCTGCGTGAACGTGCATTAGGCATGCTGCAGGGAGGCATGAGGACTGCTGATGTGGCTAGGGCAATAAATTGCCATGTCCACACTGTGAGACGCCTAAGACAGCGCTACAGGGAGACAGGAAGGACAGCTGATCATCCTCGCAGTGGAAGACCACGTGTAACAACACCTGCACAGGATCGGTACATCCGAATATCACACCTGCGTGACAGGTACAGGATGGCCACAACAACTGCCCAAGTCACACCAGGAACACACAATCCCTCCATCAGTGCTCAGACTGTCCGCAATAGGCTGATAGAGGCTGGACTGAGGGCTTGCAGGCCTGTTGTAAGGCAGGTCCTTACCAGACATCACCAGCAACAACGCCGCCTATGGGCACAAACCCACCTTCGCTGGACCAGACAGGAGTGGCAAAAAGTGCGTGAGTTTCTGCATGACAGCAATGTCAGTGTTCTGCCATGGCCAGCGAAGAGCCCAGATCTCAATCCCATTGAGCACGTCTGGGACCTGTTGGATCGCAGGGTGAGGGCTAGGGCCATTTCCCCCCAGAAATGTCCAGGAACTTGCAGGTGCCTTGGTGGAAGAGTGGGGTAACATCTCACAGCAAGAACTGACAAATCTGGTCCAGTCCATGAGGAGGAGATGCACTGCAGTACTTCAAGCAGCTGGTGGCCACACCAGATACTGACTGGTACTTTTGATTTTGAGCCTCCCTTCATTCAGGGACACATTGTGAAACATTTTTTGTTTATGTCTTATGGTGTTGACTCTTTTAGTGTTCATACAAATATTTACACATTAAGTCTACTGAAAGTAAAAACAGTTGAAAGTCAGGGGACGTTTCTTTTTTTGCTGAGTATATTTAGTCCATATGTGTCAAACTCAAGGCCCGCAGGCCACATCCGGCCCAGCGTGTAATTATATCCGGCCCGCGAGATCATTTTATATACTGTATTATTGTTATTAATGGCCCGGGGATATGAAGCGCTGGTAACACAATAAACTACAGATCCCATAATGCAGCGCTTCAGCTGCCTTGCCGAACACTTACCGCGTTAATCAAGTCTAGCTTATGATGCTGCAAGTTATTGCGAAGCTAGCCCACACGATGC
>JANRMT010062805.1:140593-170170 GCA_026402145.1 Polypterus bichir lapradei
CATATTGGTTTACTCTTTATCTTAAAGAGTGTAATATCACTCCGGGTCTACATTGACAAAAATTGGAGGAAACTCTAAAAGTGTCCTAAAAGTGTCCTAAAAATGTCCTTGCATAATTAGTCATCAAGACAAATATCATATGTCAGGTTTTTCTCTTACTGGTGAGTCAGGAGGCACCCGACAAAAAAAAAATTGATGTGATTTCAAAGCATTCATAAGTAAATTATATGAACACAAAATAGAAATACATTATAACAAAATATTAAAAAGGGTAAAAAAAAGGAATTGCCTAAAGGCAATCATCAGCAACCAAGTGCCAATACATAAAAATAATACCTAAAACAGTTGCAGAAAGATACAAAGACCAGTAAATCCAAAGAAGCAATAATGAAAAGGAGAACTCACCACACCATCAAGTACATTCAATGAATGGTGAGAGAGTGCATTTCCCATGAACCGTTAATAGGATGGCAGTAGTGACCCTGCCTGTTGGGGAACCACCCACAAAATACATAGAACATCAGAGAACAAATCAAAGCACATAGGAACTAAATAACGAACAAAACTGACATGAAATACATAATCTCTCTATTATAATAAAAAAATCTTGAGTTGAGATGTGATTTTCTCAGAGACACTTGAATGTCCTGCGAGACAAGGAAGTAAGACAAAAGGACAGCTGCTGTACAGGCTTTTAAATGATTGATGCGCAGCGCAACATGCAGATCACACGGCACAGCCCAAGCAACAGCAGCAAGCCAACTGATAGAGCATAGAGGAGACGAAAAAAAAATGTATTGGTTTTCCATTGTATCACCATTTAAGAAGGGGCATCACCTTAGCATGCGTTCAGTCCCCCTCTTCACAACGCGAGAGGTAGAGATACGAAGTGGCTGGAGCATAGCGCACCCCGGGGGAGAGGGGGAATAACTCATTGTTTACAGCTTTATTACTGTTAAATATCAAGAAATTAAAAAAATGAATGAAAATGAGTGAAATGAAAATAACAATCTCTTTAAATTTTATATCCAGTCAACCAAACCAGGGGGTGGGCAAGCGAAGCGAGCAGGGGGCAGAGCCCCCTAGTTAGACAAATAGTAAAAATAAAAGACAATTTTAACATAAATGATTGCAATAAATGAATAAAAAAAATGAACCCTTGGCTAATACATAACAAGACTGCAGTTACAAACTTAGAATGAATGTCCTTTTAGACACCTTTTCAGCCTATAGAAAGGTCAGTTCAACTTTGATTAACATCTCTGGTTATCAAATTCAGGTCAGAAGTTATCAGTGAGGCTGCAGAATAGTTAAGAACTTCCTTTTTGGTGCTTGGAAACTCAGAAGTAATGTACATTATGTGTGGTGATTTTAATGTTTTCTAGAAGTTAATAGTATACAGCATATCAATGAAAATACACTTAATGTGTTAGCAGTCCCAACAGTGGCACATGCTCCACTTCTAAGAGTTTTAGTTTCACCTTTGAAGTTTTTAAATAATTAGTGAGTTTCAGCTTGACTTGGCAAAGTTTCACGATTAGGGGTGTAATGGAGAGTAATATCTAGCATATAGGTGATTATGTTTTTATTAATGTCTAACAATATCTAACTTTAAATGTTTAACCTGGAAGGGAAGATAATGTGTAACAATGTCTAATTTTAAAATGCAGGGAAGCTGGATAAGCCAGTTGTTGCTCAGGCACATTTTTGACTCTACTAGAAAATGTGTTAAGTACTGCAGAAGCTGAAAGTTTTGTATTGTTCTGGTAGTAACTGATTGTACAAAAGTGCTTTGCCATAACTCGCACCACCACTGAGTATAAAACTGCTGCTTTTATGTTCCGTCTGTGACATCAAAAGCATGCATTTAAGATGGACTGGTAGAACTGAAAGACATCAAGACAAAGTGTTTCTCTGCTGCTCCATTCATGCAGATGCTATCCTGCCACCTCTGCCAGAGGCCATGTTGGACCAAACCAGAGACTAAATCAACTAAAACAGTGAGCCACCTGGAAGGCTAAGCACTAGGATAAGCTGCTTATTTCCCAAGATGTATTATTTTACCAACATTTCAGTTTGCTTATATTTTGGGCAAAACTGGATAAATAAAAAGTGTAATTTTGTCTCTTACCCGTTCTGGTACTCTATCTGATTGCCTGAGTTGCTGAATGAATGGAGCAAGTATTTAGCTACAATGGTGGTCAACCTTGATAGTGGCTAGGCTGGTAGGAGTGAACATGCAAAGGCAGTAGATGGGATTTGGGACATTCTGTTAAGGTCTACATAGTAAAGAGTCTTAAAAAGAAAACTGGGTCACTATAGGACCCTACCATAAAAAAACAGGGGTCGGAAGAAGGGAGGGATGTGATTTTGTAAATTTCCATCATGTCTTTCAATTGGAGTACATGCTACAATTTTGACAATGTTACTGCTTAGTGTCAAGGAGTGTTTGGTTGGCAAGAGGTTACTGTGAGGAAGAGCACCATCATGGTGACACAGGATTGATAAAACATCCAATGAAATTTAAGGAAGAGAAAGATGAGACACTTTCAAGGGCAAAAAATAATCCTGTAAATGCTAACATGAAAAGCACATGCCTTTATGGAATTTGGACTGTTTCCTTGTATGAAGTACTGGGAATGTAATTGACAATGGCCCCAAAAGAAGAAAAATTGTAGTGGCATTCCAAGTAGAAAAAGGACACATTCCATGAAAACACTGCAGAAGTGACCTCAGCTGATGCTGTGGTGACTGAGAAGATCCCATGGAAAATGCTTGGCAGCATATGACCACTATTGGTAACTCTGGGGCATGTCTGTCATTTTAGAGGTGAGGACAGAGGGGGACAGCAGAAGGCCAGTTCTGTTCATTTAACTGCTAGGGAGCAGTATTTGTTCTCTGGCGTTGCAAAAGAAGGTTCACTTCTGTCACTGGACGTTTATTCCAGGGTTTGGCTAAGAGAAAACTGAAGGTTGAGGCTTAAAGGTACATTATTTCAGAGGCACAAATAAATATATAGGAGTGTGTGGGGAAATGGCTTACTAAGGGGAGAAAGAAGTTGAGATCAAATGAGAAAGAGAGAAAGAATCTGAAGGTGAAACAGGAGCACACTGTAATGGTAATGAAGTAGCTGTCCCCTCCATAAAATTGGAGTAGCTGCATTGTGCTTGAGTCTCTGCTTCAAATGCATCTGAGACTGGATATTTTTTTTTGGTGATACTTCAAAACATCAGAATTGTGGAAGATCTATAGGAGGTTTGTGGTGGACACTGATATCATACTGTGGAGAGCCTCTGTACTGAAAAATGTTTTAAAGTACCTTCATTCTGAGAATTACCAAAAGAGCCATGGGACTGCTAAATCCAGGCAAATAATTTAAATGATTAGAGTTCAAAGTCAAGCCAAGTTGACAAATATGGTGTTGACAATCCCTTCTTAAGAAGTTGTCTTTTCTATTGAAGACCAGTCTAACAAATAGAGCCCCAAGAAAGCACTTGTACTGGGTGGCCCACAAAAAAGTTGCCCACCTCCACCAAGAAAACTGCATTACGTGGTGAAGAGAAAAATGACCAAATTTGCTACTCACATTTACAGAAGATGCTGAAAGTGATCTCCTTGCACGTTAATACATCTCGGCGCCCATTTCAGCATGTGCATGTACACTTTGCAATGTCATGGGATCGATTGGAGGCGGGCCACTTTTTCATGGGCCGCACTGTATTTTGAAATTACATTTATGTTTATTTGGTCAGTGTTTTTAATCAACTGAAAATATAGATGAAGGACCCATAGGGTTAGAGATTTGTTCAGAGTTGTTGAAAAAAATCAAAGCAACAATCATGTGCTTGCAGTTTCTTAGTTTTGGATGCTGAAGAAAAAGCAGCAGTTGCATCATTGTTTTTATTCCTGACCCATTGATATAGAAATATTGGGCAGTTTATAAAGATGTATACTTTTAACATTGCACAGCTATGTTAGAATTAATACCTTTGCAGCCATAATGAAATTGAATACAGCATATCTACACTAGTCTACAGTAGAACTCCAAGACCAAAGTGATGTCATGTGTATGCTCCTCGATACCTGTGCTCTAGGTCTGAAAGTAACATTTCTACCAAGGCTAGCACCACAAATTTGAACAAAGGCCAGTAATACATTGTAGAAAATCTTGTCAATAACATATTTAGGCTTGCCTATAAGAAATTTAATAAAATCTTTCATCTATCCATCCATCCATCATTTTTTATTCTATTAAGTTTATAAGTTAACAAGGAGTGGAGCCTGCCCCAATAGCACAGAGGACAGGGAGGAACCAACCCTACATGCTATTAATGTCCATCACAGGGCAAGATCTCACACCCATTCAGCACCAATTTAGAACCTCCAGTCAAAAAATATCCGTACATCTTTGGGATGACAAGGAAAACCAGGGTACAAGGATGGTCCCAATATGGATATGAGATAAGATGCAGTTTTTATATTGGCAGTGATAATGTAATGATTTACTTTGGATTCTGGAGATGACCAGCGGTAGTATTTTTGTTTTTTTTAGAATTAGGTGACCTTTATTTTGACATTTAAAAAATGGGTAACCTTACTACTTGCCCAAGTTCAAACTCTCTTAACCTCTAAAAGCTTTATTTTATAAGCGTGTGTTTGGATTAGGTGGAAATCATCTCAAATCATAGATAATTCGATTGAGTCAAATTGCAAATCCGGTCTATACACAATTATTTGAAAGTGTAGTGCAAAAGGCTGAATTCAGTATTACTGGGTACAGATAAAAGGGATCATTCAAATAAAATCCAGGTTTCCAATCAGAGGTTTGCAGCATTTTCCCCCTCATTTATAGTTCTCATGAGTGAGCAAATTCAGTTATAAGCAGATTCATTGTCAGGAGAATTGTAATAATGGATGAGCCATTATGCAAGTGGAAGGAATTAAAACTTTGGACTTCATAAGTTCACTTGAAAGAGAATGACATGGAGTGTAGCATTAATTTAATGAAGCCATGAATCATGACATATGATATTAAGAAAGTAATTGATTTAGATTTTAATGATGAAAATCATCTGGAAAGAACACACAACAATGAGGAAAGCTGTGTTATAAGCATAAAGCTTATTGACTGCTACAATACCATATCATAAAAGATGAACAAGTGACAAAGGACAAAAGCAAGAATATGCCCAGAGAAACCTATGAGCAGAGAAAAATATGTGCTCAAATGTAAAGCACTAGATGATGATGAAAGCCTGTTTGTAAAAGTGGTAAGATCATCCTGTACTACTGCATAATGCCTCTTCCTGTCCTGCACATCCTTACTCAAGCACTTACAATATGTGATGCTCACGTGCTTATGATATGTGTTGTTGCTGGATCAGATTTAATGAACTTACAGGAAAAAAATTAATATTTATGACATCATCAGACATTTTTAATCCCTTCTGAGCATAAAAATACAATATTCGGATATTATTTTATAGTGATTTTATCGTTCTTTGTTAATTTTTAGCTACATTTAATGCATTGCTTGATGCATGTATATTTAGTACCATAACATTAATCCTTTGAAAAACCTTTAGGTATGGTGTTTACATTTATTAGACTTCTAATGTAATTTAACTCTTTGTGACTGATTCTGTTCCTTTATTTTACTCTCTATAACACACACAGGATAAAAAAAATTGTGAGTGGTGAAATCCATTCCCTCATTAAATTCTATTCTGGAGTCCTTCCAAATGCTTCTCTCTTCATGTGCCACATACAGAAAAAAAAGCTCTTGGTCTGATACTAATTGTAGTGAAGATAAATCATTTCAGTGTGATATGCTTCTGCTTCACTTTCAATATGATGGGAACTGCTGTCCATTTCACTCTCTGTAGTTCTTTCCGATCCACTGTCTGCACTGTGAACAGGAGGACGGCAGACAACAAACCTATAAATTCTATAGAAAAGATAAAAATAATCGGAATTAATGAAAATGATGGGTATGTAGTAACATTGCAAACATACAAAATTCTCAAACCAACTTAACCAACTTCAAGGTCTCACATGCACAGAGACCAGTTTGTAACAGACAATTGACCTTACCAGCAAATGACTGGAGATATAGAGTGCAGAAAACTCCAAATGGACAAATTATAGTAATGGATCCATGATGTTCCAGCATCATCTACTATGTTAACATGCTGCCCACTTTAAATATAAACTTTTATATTAGAATTACATCCATCCTGCAACCCACTGAATCCGAACACAGGGGTCTGCTGGAGCCAATCCCAGCCAACACAGGGCACGAACCAATCCCGGGCAGGGTGCCAACCCACCGCAGGACACACACAAACACACACTAGGGTCAATTTAGAATCACCAATCCACCTAACCTGCATATCTTTGGACTGTGGGAGGAAACCCACACAGACACGGGGAGAACATGCAAACTCCACGCAGGGACCCGGGAAGCGAACCCGGATCTCCTAACTGCGAGGCAGCAGCACTACCACTGCGTCACCGTGCCGCCCTTATTAGAATTACACTAATATTTAAATGTATACATTCATTTTCTATGCCTGTGTATCTATGTAAACAGTGTGGTGTAATGGTCAAGGCTTTGGACTTCAAATTCTGCAGTTGTGGGCTCACATCCTACTAGTGACACTGTGTGACCATGAGCAAGTCATTTTACCTACCTGTGCCTTAATTCAGGGGTTTTCAGACTCGGTCCTGGGGACCAACTGTGGCTGCAGGTTTTTGTTCCAACCAGCTTCTGTTTTTATTTGGACTCCTGGGCTAATTAAGTGAACTGTTATTTCCTAGTTTATGTGTTTTAGGAAAAAAAAAATACTAAAATGTACTAAGCAGTTATATGGGAATAATGTATTTGGTTTTCATTTTAACAATATTTTCCTCATGATTTTCATTCTACTTTTCCAGGTCATGTAATTGTTTAATTAATCCATGACTTACTAATTAGTTGGTCTGACACTTAAGTAGTTGCAGACCTTTCATGATTCAGTGCTGTTTGCCCAAGTGTCTACTCTGCTACCTTTTAATTGCCATTATACAATGAAGGGAGCAAACTGCACAGAGAAAGAGCAAAATATAATGAAATCAACAAAATAAGAGTTAATCATTTAAATCTATAGCAAAAAAAGAAATATTTCGAAATGTTTTATAAATATAAAAATCACGCTGCTGTGCTTTTCTGAATGCAGAATAAGAGAAGAGGAAAAAATACCAGTTAATCAAATGAGATCAGTGTTATCAGTTGTTGTTATTTATTATGAAACTGGCTGGAACAAAAACTTGCAGCCATAAGTGGGTCCCCAGGACCAAGTCTGAAACCCCCTGCTTTTATTGGAAAGACAATAAAAATGTAAAATGTAAAAGTTTCTTTGGGTAAAGGCATCAGCCAAATTATAATATACAATATAATTAAATTACTGTTTGGAGCATTAGTTTATTAAAAGTTACACTTTAAAAGAGATACTCCAGCAGACACAGGACGAAGTGCAAACTACACACTGACATAGAAAGATTCAAACAAATCAAATCAAATGTGAGGAGTATACATTATGCTTTCACTGAGGTATGGTACCCTGCCAAGAGGTTTCCAGGAGATGGTTGCCACCAGTTAGATAATAGCAAACTAAAGTCCAACAGCAAACCTCCATAAAGAGGTAAAATATAATACTGACAACAACAGAACACCTCTGAAGTCTAGGGTGTAAAGAGTTTGGTTGCAAAAGGGACTTGGACACTTTTATGTAGTAATCTGAAAATGAAAACCTTTAGCGTCATCAGAGAAAACAGAGAAGCCTGGGAGGTAGAACATGGTGAGCTTGGCAAGGACTGGGTGATTTCTGGGCAAGAAGAGACACAGGTGGTTGGAGGGAAGATGAAAAAACCAAAGACAGACCCCCAAGAACAAATACCACAGAGTTCCTATCTGGGAAAATAGAACAAATTGCACAAAACCCTTTTGCTTGGACACAAGGGCACAACACACTGACCCTGATTAGCAGGAAGAGGAATTTGTTACCCCCGAAGGGAAATGATGGCTGGAGAATTGCAGCTGGGGCCTGGCCTTTTAAAGGCAACACAGGGATAACAAGACAGTATGGACTAACAGAGAGCTGTGAGGGTAGTATCCATGAAATCCAGACCAGGTTCAACCTTGACTACACAAATTTGGGCAGACCCTCTGAATTCAGAGAGTTGAAGAAGGAGCCCCACAGCTTGCAGAAAAAAGGCCAAGGTCAAGAAAGTGAGGAGTAGTGAGAAGGAAGTGTATGATGTAGTACTTAACCACTGTCACACACGTGTGCATGGGAGGCAGCTAAAGGGCTCGAGTAAGGGCAATTGCGAATCAGACTGGGAAGTGGCAGAGTGCACTTACTCTTTTTCTCCCTTTCCTGCAGACCATTCACAGGAGATCCCACCTGGCACCTCTTAAAGTCACTTCCGGGTCCAAGCCTATGGAAGAAGACCTTGCCAGCTCCGGCCCCTGTGATGTCGCGTCCAGGCTCGAGCCTATGGTTGAAAACCCTTATGAGCTGGACCCCTTTGACCTCACTTCCTGTCTTCCCCTTCAAAAGCCTCCACCTTTTCCCTATTCCCTCAGTTCTGTTTTGGACTCATTTTTGTGCACATCAGTGCTGTTTACATTTTCTCAACTTTGCTGCCAGGATACCAAATATACGGGTGGCTGCCCCAAACCTTGTTATGACTCAGAGTGGAGTTTGTGACACCACACAACTGAAGAGGCAGTGGGTCACACCTGTGTAAGACATCCCCATGCCTAGTTAGGGTAATTTCTTGGGAAGATTATGTTTCTACTTTATGCTGCCCCATGTTTCTTTTCTTAAAGTAAATGCAAGCTTTATGCTGAATTTTATGTCTTTGAACTCCAAAAATAAGAAATCTGGAGTGATCATAATTAACAATATCTAAAGTCAAAAAATGTAAAAATCATGTTTGGATTTTACTTAGATGTGAGTATATTTACAGGCTTTTCATGATACCAAGCAAATTGATGTATATCAGCAAAAGAGTGTCCACACAATTTAAGACTTCTTGTATTTATTTCAGGTGCATTTATGTTTATCTTACAAGTCATTGAAACCATGCTCTGCTTCCCAAGTATTAATTGAACATGTATCTTCACAACAGAATATCTATTGAATCTTTAAACTGTATATGTTTTAATGTTATCTGCTTACATCCCCAGAGTTGTTCAACTGTGTAGGAAATTCAAGCCATAAAATGCACTGCAAAATGCAAACTCATCTGATCAGCACCCATCAATTTCCTGAGCTTACTTGAACCAATGCAGATATCCATGGAGTCAGATTCTGTCCCAGTTGCATTTGGGTCAATGAAGAAACAAATAGTGCAAAGAGTGCTGACCTGTGAAGAGCAAGCTCACTCAAAAACCCACATAGCATCACTCAACTTGCCATGCATACTTAGACATAAGACGAAAAAACAAAGGCATATGGCTTTCAGACCAGACAAATGAATGACATACTGAATGATAAGTTGACTATTACCGAATCACTAAAGGAGGCATAAAATAATCCACATTGACTACATAATTGGAATATGTAATACTCACAGGGCAATGATGAAAAAAATGCAAAAAACCCCCAAAACTGAAAGCGCTCCTATAAATATGACAAATGGTCCAGTAGATGCAGGAACTACAATAGACAAAAAGAATACATGTCAGGTTAGTATGATAATGTCAAAATTGGGATTCTTTTATAGCTTTCAATAAATGTTTCAGCCATGGATTATGCATTATTTGGCCAGAGCCATTCCAAGCAGTCTCGGGCACAAGCTTTTGGGCTGAATTTATGTCCATCATATGGCCTCATCATATATCTAGCAAACACTTACTTTGTTGTCATCTCTAAAATGAGTTGACTGAACATTTACTCCAGAGTCAAAAGAGACATGATATGAAACATTTTAAATAATGTTCAGGACCCCTTTGGAGTTACTAGTTAACCTTGCACACACTTCTTTGGGATGTGGGAAGAAAACTGGAGAAAAACCAATGAGCAGACAGAAACCCATTTTACTGGTTCACAAGCTTGACCTGTAAGGTGGCAACAATGTTATATGACAGTGGTTCTCAAACTCGATCCTGGGGACCCACTGTGGCTGCAGGTTTCTGTTCCAACTAACTTTCATTTTTTCATTGGACTCTTAGCCTAATTAAGTGAGTAATTATTTCCCTGTTTCTGGGTTTTGGAGTCAATGTTGAAATTACAAACTAAGCTTGGTAAAATTTTAGTAAAATGTAATAAGCAGTTAAATGGTGAATATGTAGTTGTTTTTTTTAGAGTCGTTAACAGTATTTTCAACCTAATTTTCATTCTGTTTTTCCAGGTGTTCTGGTTATTTAATTGATTATTTACTAATTAGTGAGTCTGACACTGAAGTCATTGCTGCATCCTGGGTGTCTGCTCCGCTGGTTGTTAATTGTCACTATTAGGGTTAAATGAAGGGAGCAAACTAACAGGAAAAGGGGGAAATAATAGGAAAACAACAAAAGAGAGTTAAGCATTGAGGCAGATGGCCAGGGGCCTTGTCCGGCTGGGACGCCTCTTCTTTTTATGGTCCAGGGGATCAAGCATTGACAAAACAGTATTTCCCCTGGGATGCTATATGGCAGTCCACATGGGTGACATTTGTGCCTTGGATTCCCGCAGGGCCCCATGGGAGATGGAGTTCTCTGCAACCCTGTTGAGATCCGGGGTTGCCGCCAGATAGTGCTGCAGTTGTTTCTGAACCCTTGTGGGTGGTTCTTCTGCTACACCCAGAAGTGCAGCCGGAAATAGGTCATCAAACACCTAGAGCACTTCCAAGTGGGGTATAAAAGGAGCCAGCAGCCACTACTCCAGGAGCCAGAGTCGGTGGTAGTGGATGAAACCTGCTGGAGAGGAGTGGTGGAGATAGAGAAAAGAAGAAAGTATTGTGCTTTGGACTGTGTGTTTTGGACTTGTGGGATTTGGGAAGACATTCTCCACGAGTGAAGAAAAATAAAAACACTTCTGTTTTTAGCAGTGTGCCTCCCATGTCTGTCTGTGTTGGGTTGAGCATTGGTATAGCACCATCTACAGTCACAGCATTTATAGCCATAGAAAAAAATGGAAATATATCTAAATGTCTTATAAATGTAAAAACTATACTGCTGTGTTTTTCTGTATTCAACATAAGAGAAGAGTAAAAGACCAGCTAGTTAAATGAGATTAGTTGTTGTTGTGATGTAAGATTTTGTATATAACTTGATAAATATTTTGTATGTCTTTATTTGTAATTTAGGCAAAGCAGAGTAATCTAGTGTTTACCCCCCTCCACCATCCTTTAAGGAATGGGTCTTTTTGAATTTTACGACAGAGATGGGGGAAGGAAGTGCTTGACACAAATGTTTCTCTACTAGAGTCTTTCAACCCCTGCAAGGAAGGCAGGTTAGCTTAACATATGGTCTTGGGGGGGTGGCAGGTGTTAGATGTTCTATTTTCCTATTCATCTGAGGTATGGCTGTTTGGAATTGGCTTGTCTCAGAGGTCTTTAAGTACCATGATGTCGTATTGGCTGTAGGGGCTGGACAGAAAACCCATAAATTTGCTTGCTTTATCTCACTCTCTCTTGCTAACCTGTGATGATGAAGAAGTATCTTTCTCTTACTAACATCTGAAAGAAGCATCTCTTGCTAACCTGTGATGAAGGAGACAACACAATGAAGAGCACAGCATGGCTTCAGCCATATTGAACAGACATGTGCCTGAAAGCTGAGCACAAATGATGCCTTAATTAGAGACATTTTAAATAACTACAAGTCTGTGTGCTGCCTGAAGTACACATCACCATTTAATCAGGTTGTATGGTTGCCAATATTCAAATGTACTTTGCATTTTGTTATTATTTATCAATAATACATTATTTTATGTGTAACTTAACTCCTGCTTGTCTTTTTACTACACCTAATAGCCTGAGGTTAGAAGCGAAGGTGGGGAGAAGTTATATATAATAATCTATACTAATAAACGGCAAAGCCCTCACTCACTCACTCACTCACTCACTCACTGACTCATCACTAATTCTCCAACTTCCCGTGTAGGTAGAAGGCTGAAATTTGGCAGGCTCATTCCTTACAGCTTCCTTACAAAAGTTGGGCAGGTTTCATTTCGAAATTCTACGCGTAATGGTCATAACTGGAAGTTGCTTTTCTCCATTTACTGTAATGGAGTTGAGCTGGAGGGGCGGAGTTCCGTATGACATCATCACGCCTCTCACGTAATCACGCATTACATAGAAAGCCAGGAAGAGCTACAAAACGCGCTTTAGAAAACATGCATTATATAATTAAGAAGGCAGCGAAACAATTAGAAGTTTGGTAAAGCATTCGCCTGTAGCGCCCACGTCCGAGGTTCGATTCCCGAGAGGGGATGCACTAAGTATGTACGCGCGCTTCTCGATTTATTTTAACCTCGCATCCCCTTAGTTTGAGACGTATGAAAACGCATGTGGTTAACGCAGAAAGACAGATCACCTATTCACCTATTGAAGCTTCATGAATAATGGATACTTTATTCGCGATCAATGATTGTTTTGGTAAAGCCATACTCAGTGTATTCATTAGATGAACGGTAAAAAAGTAAGAGCGAGGGGACGGTAACTTACTGAAGCACACAAGCAAAACCACAATAGCACGCGGGCTCGATGTACTGACTTGCGCGATCACATTCCAAAAAATATTTCTTTTCAAGTTCAATTTAGTCCATATGAGTCAAACTCAAAGCCCACGGGCCACATCCGGCCCGCGAGATCATTTTATATACTGTATTATTGTTATTAATGGCCCGGGTATATGAAGTGCTGGTAACACAATAAACTACAGATCCCATAATGCAGCGATTCAGCTGCCTTGCCGAACATTTACCGCGTTGCTGCAAGTTATTGCGAAGCTAGCCCACACGATGCCGAAGAGAAAAGTTGATTCTGAAAATAGAGCCTTTAAAAACCGATGGGAGGCTGAGTATATGTTTACTGACATTGCCGGTAAACCCGTGTGTCTCATTTGTGGAGCTAATGTGGCTGTAATTACAGAATTTAATCTTTACAACGACTGACAAACACAGAATGTAACTTGAACACAACACATCGTACAAATACGACCCTGATTGAAACAAATAATGATAATCGAATCCTTGATCACAGCAACACTCACAAAGCAATTACTGTATATTGACAATCATGTTACATTATTTTTAAAATGTTCCCTTTTCTTTTCCATAGCTTCTTTAACACACTACGTCTCCGCTGCGAATATATATATATATACATGTATCCCGATCTACATACTCTCAAATAAATAAGCCACACACCGTGGCGTAATTGTAGCGGCTTCGCCTCTATCGCCTACATCCGAGGTTTGATTCCCGAGAGGGGATGTACTGAGTATGTACGCGTGCTTCTCGGTTCATTTTAACCTCGCATTTCCTTGGTTTGAGACGTATGAAAAAATATGCAGTTAACGCAGAATCATGTTACGTTATTTTTAAAATCTTTCCTATTCTTAGCACAAGCACAGCTGAGAAGCTTCGATGCATGTACTCCATAACAAAAAATAACGCATTTAATCACATTTTCAATTCCAAGCAAAGGGGAACTTTTGTCAATGCATGATTTCCTGGTACATTGATTACACTGGTGCACACATCACAGCTACAAAAATGTTACACTCGGAATGAAGCGCGTTCCTGATCGGAGGAAAATTTAATTTCAAAAAACTACCCGAGCGAAGCCTTGATAAAAGCATGGTTTTGTGCACAACCAAGCAAAATTAGATGCATTACAGAAAGCGGACTTTGTGGCTCTTACTGGGGATCATTGGAGTTCCGTGACCGTTAGTAATTCTAATTACATCTAATTACAAAATGTTCAATGATCACACTGTTTTAGCCTAATGTACAAAATAATTTTGGCTAAGGTTACTCAGAGTTTAAAGATTAAGTTGGTCAAATTACCTTTTATGTTTCTGACTTATTTTTTTAAGAAGAAAAACTGCACTTTCTGTTGAAATTTTGGTTATTATTTAATGACAATAACATTCTGAAAATGTACTTAAAGTACTTAAACTACCACTTTATTTTTAAGTCTGCTCAATTTTAACCAGGGATGATATTTTTGTTTCTGTTTTGAATTCAAATGCAGTTTAAAAGCATTTTTTTTTTCAGAAATTAAAAGAGCTTGAGTTTACAATATTCATGTCCATGTCTATTATTTGATTCTGTCGCCCACTAAAACCCTTTTAAATTAAAAAAACACATTTGCGATTTGGGGCAAATTTATGTGTGCGATCAGGGCCGATCCTGGCGACGGGCAAAAACGTGCCCCGCACGTGGGCGGCCAAACTCAAAGGCGGCCGTTGAGGAGACGTGCAGCAGCCGGCGACTGTCCGCCTTTGAATTTTAAAGTCTGAGGGCGGCCGACGACTATAGCAGCGGCGGCGTTTGCAGTGAGCAAAGTTTGACAAAGTTGCGTGTAGCGTGTATTGTAGTCGATGCGCTGATGCCTATTAGGGACTCCACATACATAGCGATTTGCTCGCGCGAGCGGGCGCAAAAGCCTTTGATGGTTGCCGGCTCATCGCACGCTCTGTCTGAACGGTTCCATTGCTTACCATGTGTTTACTACGCGCGACCAAAACTCTAAATGTGTGTAGTCCCTTAGTCAACGTTCAACTTGCATGTTTCATAGTTGCGTCGCGAAGGCGATAGATTTCATGTGAGACGCGTACGTTCCTCAACGGGATTGCGAGTCAAGAGAAGCGGCAAAAGACAGCGGGGCTGCGGCGATCTCTGAATTGACTGTGTGTCACTGTGTGCAGAGCTGCCTGTCGCTTAGAACGATTAAATAAGCCGGCTTTCTAATCTAGGCTGGTTTGGTTTGGTTTGATTCTATTTGTTTGGACTACACAAAGGCTCAGGACTCGTGGTTCTACACAAACGTACGTTATGATTATGATATGCTGTTTCATTGAGAAAGTATGTACAGATTTTTTTAACACTTTGAGCCCACGTTTTCACCGGCAATGTATTTTTACATTTAAAATGACCATCGGTGGCGCACGTGGGGCTCAAAGTGTTAATGAAATATTTCAGAAAAATTACAAACTTTTACATGTTTACTTATTGCCCAATGCACACTGACATGACATTAGTGTGTATTGTGTATATGTCACTTGTGTGAATTAGGCCCAAGATTATTACAAAATTATTATTATATTTGAATTAGCCCTTTATTCTACCTATTTTGTAGAATGTCCGAGAGAAAGGCAAAACGTGAAAGCGGGTTTGTTTTCCGAATCTCTGCATTGCATTATGCATTATTGTCACGTTGCCTGTATCAGTGGCAGCATCTGAAAGGAGCTTCTCAAAACTCAAGATAATTAAAAATGATCTCCGTTCCACTATCGGGCAACAACGATTGAGTGATGTTGTGCTTCTGTCTATAGAATCTGAAATTTGTGAAAAATTGGATCATTTAAACATAATAGATGAATTTGCTACTGTTAAAGCTAGGAGAATCATTCTTTGATGTTTAATAAATTAATGTATGTATGTGATTTTTTTATTTTTGTGATTCTTTATTTAGTTTTTATAAAAACTAATCGTTTGAAATTAAATTTTATTTATGCATCCCGACTCTAACCCTAACACCGTCTTAATCCTGTTTGAAGTAGTACATGTAATAGTAATATCCGTCATATCATAATAGAAAATAGGTACGTAGGGCGGCGAAACCACATTCGCACAAAGGCGGCCATCTACCCAGGATCGGCCCTGTGTGCGATTACATACGATTAATCAAGATTAATTATTACACAGCCTCTAATTAATTGGATTAATTTTTTTAATCGAGTCCCACCCCTAATATATATATGTAGATTTGTATATATATATATATATATGTTTATATACAGTATATATGTAGATATGTATATGTGTATATATGTATATATGTGTTTGTGTGTATATATGTATATATGTGTGTGTGTGTATATATATATATATGTGTGTGTGTGTGTGTGTGTGTGTATATATATATATATATATGATGTGTATATATATGTTTATATATGTGTGTGTGTGTGTGAGTGTATATATATATATATGCCAGCAACACTCATGACAATGACAAAACAATTATATTGTCAATCATGTTACGTTATTATTAAAATGTTTCCTTTTCTTTTTAGTTCTCTGCTGCCAAACGCGGGTATTTTGCTATGTATATATATATATATATATATATAGAGAGAGAGAGAGAGAGAGAGAGAGAGATGACAACAACACTCATATCAATGACAAAACAATTACATTAACAATCATGTTACGTTATTTTTAAAATATTTCCTTTTCTTTTTCATAACTTCTTTAACACACTACTTCTCCGCTGCGAAGCGCGGGTATTCTGCTAGTATATATATATATGCCAGCAACACTCATGACAATGACAAAACAATTATATTGTCAATCATATTACGTTATTATTAAAATGTTTCCTTTTCTTTTTAGTTCTCTGCTGCCAAACGCGGGTATTTTGCTATGTGTATATATAATATATATATATATATATATATATAGATAGAGAGAGAGAGAGAGAGAGAGAGATGACAACAACACTCATATCAATGACAAAACAATTACATTAACAATCATGTTACGTTATTTTTAAAATATTTCCTTTTCTTTTTCATAACTTCTTTAACACACTACTTCTCCGCTGCGAAGCGCGGGTATTCTGCTAGTACCTTATAAACAGTGGTAAGTCTGTGAGATTAGGCATTCTGACAAAGGCTACTTATTAATAAAACAAAAGGGGAAAGTAGAGCAAAACATATTACTCGACCAAGATAAAACAGTTGTTTTCGATTATTATCACCAATTGTGAATCTGGCACTCCATATGCCTATATTACCAATGAACACAAATAGTAGTACAATTATTAGTTTGAAGCAATGCTTTGTTGCTGAGTTGTATCACAAGCAAACTAAAAAAGACAGCCCATATTATCCTGTTAGACAGAAGTTATTTTCTGCTTGCAAAGTCTCAATTATTGCCTTCATTGTCTAAATTTAGATTTTCAGTACTCACAAGCAATAGATTTAAGTACTTTTTTGATTTCAAATGTGTTATGTATTTTAAATTTTAAATTACTAAGTGGGTGTTGGTTTGAAGCAGCACTACTTAACTTTGCTTACAACTCCCTTCAGCCCCGGCAGTATTACACCATTAGGCAGTTTCAGATGGAACAGGGGTTGCTGGGGGAAAAAAAAATAATGGCCTCTTCAAAAATGAGCCACAAAGATATTGAGTGGATTGTGATCATCTGTTTATAATTGTTTCTATGCATTATTCACTATTGGATTGCAACTACAATTACCATTGGATTACAGTTTCATTCTGGATTTTTGTGCTTGTCCTAAGCCTGTTTGATTGTGTGATTTTGTCTGAGTTGTCAAACGTCTTCATCCAGGAGCACTCCTATCAAATACGATTCTTTACACAACACCTGGTACACGGCAGGACAAAACAATGGAGTAAGATTGCTGTCAAAAATAACTCAGATGGGTCAATTATGCTTGCGTTTCTGAAATTTATGCTTGTGCTTCTGAAAATTATGCTTGCTCCTAAAAAATACACTTGCACTTCTGAAAGTTACGCTTGCTTCTGAAAA
This sequence comes from Polypterus bichir lapradei, assembly GCA_026402145.1. Classification (NCBI taxonomy): domain Eukaryota; kingdom Metazoa; phylum Chordata; class Cladistia; order Polypteriformes; family Polypteridae; genus Polypterus; species Polypterus bichir. The sequence continues at coordinate 158,351 of JANRMT010062805.1, forward strand.
TTATGAGTACAATTCTCAGGCGTGAACAAACAGTCAAAAATACGTCATTGGACGTGTAAGGCATTCGCTATCGAAGAAGCAATTGATTTTTGTTACTACACATGTGCCACAAATGTAGAAAGATGGAGTTATATTTGACAGCGATTGTACTTCATACTTGGCCCCCTTACAGTGGGCTCAAACGCAAAAAACAAAATAAAACCAACACAACATGCAATCTATACATATAAAAGGCAAAGCCCTCACTGAATTATCACTAATTCTCCCACTTTCCATATACAGTAGGTGAGAAGATGAAATTTCGCATGCTCATTCCTTGCTGTGTAGTTACAAAAGTTAGGTATGTTTCATGTTCTATTGCAACACCCAAGGGGGGGGAAATGGGTGTAACCCCTAAACTGTATATATAGATAGGGGAAACCCCTCCTCACTATTGTGCCTGCCTCTTTCATTCTTTATCTTACTTATTGTATGGCCATATCAGTCTCAGTCTTGATATCAGCAGAGACATTGTGTCTTATGTACTGAATGACTAGGACAGGTTCAAGATGTGGACTGATGACAGTACAGGAGACAATTATACTACACAGGACCACTATAGCAGTGAAATGTTTAATTTTTCAACCTATTTTCTGCTGTGAAGTGATAGCCACCACGGAATTGTTTCATTGTCGCTTTCAAGTGTATAGAAATGGAGAAATATTTTACACATTTGGACAACCGGGAATGCCTTTCTTTTGTAAAACTTCTTTAACACACTACTTCTCCGCTGCGAAGAGCAGGTATTATGCTAGTTAACAATAAAAAGTGAGAGCATAACATTAACAAAATAACGGTGGTGCATTTTAAACTTTACATAACATTTTATCCAAGTGTCCAGATGTTTGTTATACAGTTTGTGTATAGGATAGCAAAACGTTGTGGAAGACTATATTTGGGGTTGGTTTGGGGGGCATGGAATTTTGAAGGAGGATATGAATATATCTAAAACTACAAAACAAATATAAAGATCAGGGGCATTGCACAATATAAATTTCTGACACAGCTCCCTCATGATGGCACTGCTTTTTTTAAGTGAGTTTTTTTTTTTAATGCTCACGATTTTGCTATGGAAGTACTGTGTTGAATTAACAACTGAGTATAGAGATTGTTATGCCCTTATAATGCAGGCATATATAGGACAAAAATAAATAAGCAAAATAAATCAAAATATGTAAAATATGAAAATAAATACATAATAGCATTAAATATAGGAGTTTTAATGTTCTCTCAATGTCTGTGGGGGTTTCCTCCCAGAATGCAAAGACATGCAGGTTAGGTGCTTTGGCGGTACTAAATTGTGTGTGTATGTATGTTCGCCCTGAGATGGACCGGCACCCTATGCTGGCTAGGATAGGCTCTGGCACACCCCTGTGACCCTCTTCAGGACTAAGTGGGTTTGAAAATGACTGAATGACATATTGAAATAAGGAACTAAAGGCATTTTTTTGTGTCAAATTTAATTATTTATACTTGCATTTCATTTTGTTATTATTTATTTAGTGTCACATTTCACAGTACTTTCATTTTTACACAATACTGTCTTAAGACTGCTGTAGTTAAACCCCTACTTAAGAAAAATAATCTTGACCCCTCTGCTCTTGAAAATTTTAGTCCCATCTCTAACCTGCCTTTCTTAAGTAAAATTCTAGAGAAGGCAGTCATTATGCAGTTAAATGACCACCTCAATAAACATGCTATTCTTGATCAATTTCAGTCAGGTTTTAGAACAAATCACAGCACAGAAGCTGCACTCGTTAAAGTAGTAAATGACTTGCGGGTAAATGCAGACAGGGGCCATTTATCTGTTCTCGTCCTCTTAGATCTGAGTGCCGCATTTGACACCATTGATCATAATATTCTTAGAAATCACCTTAGTCAATGGGTGGGCCTCTCTGGCAGTGTCTTAAATTGGTTTGACTCCTACCTGGCAGGGAGAAAATTCTTTGTTAGTTGTGGGAATTACAAATCAAAGATATATGGTATTCTATATGGTGTTCCACAAGGCTCTATCCTGGGTCCGCTGCTCTTCTCAGTCTACATGTTTCCATTAGGTCAGATTATCTCGGGGCATAACTTGAGTTATCACAGCTATGCTGATGACACACAGCTGTATTTATCAATAGCACCTGATGACCCCGATTCTCTTGATTCACTAACACAATGTCTTACTTCTGTTTCTGAATGGATGAATAGTAACTTTCTCAAGCTAAATAAAGAGAAAACTGAAATCTTAGTGATTGGCAATAATGGATACAATGAGGCTATTAAAAATAAGATGGATACATTAGGATTAAAAGTCAAGACAGAGGTAAAAAGCTTAGGGGTAACTGTTGACTGTAATCTGAATTTTAAATCGCATATTTATCAGATCACTAGGATAGCATTTTGTCACTTAAGAAACACAGCAAAAGTTAGACCTCTTATATCACTGAAAGACGCTGAGAAATTAGTTCACGTGTTTGTTTTCAGTTAACTAGATTACTGTAACGCAATCCTCTCAGGAATACCCAAAAAAGACATAAATCGTTTGCAACTAGTGCAGAATGCAGCTGCTAGAATCCTAACCAGGAAAAGAAAATCTGAGAACATTTTTCCAGTTTTGATGTCACTACACTGGTTACCTGTGTCATTCAGGATTGACTTTAAAATTCTGCTTATGGTTTATAAAGCCTTAAATAATCTCGCCCCATCTTATATATCGGAATGTCTGACATCTTATATTCCAAATCGTAACCTCAGATCCTCAAATGAGTGTCTCCTTAGAATTCCAAGAGCAAATCTTTAAAGAAGTGATGAAGCGGCCTTCTGCTGTTATGCACCTAAAATCTGGAATAGCCTGCCAATAGGAATTCGCCAGGCTAATACAGTGGAGCACTTCAAAAAACTGCTGAAAACACATTATTTTAACACGGCCTTCTCATAATTTCACTGTAATTTAATCCTGATACTCTGTATATCCAATTCATTATAATAACTATTCATGGTGGCTCTAAAATCCGTACTAACCCCTACTCTCTCTTCTGTTTCTTTTTCCGGTTTATTTCATCTACTCAAAGCATCATGATGCTCCAACATTGATGGACTAAAAGCCAGAAGTCTACATGACCATCATCATCAAGTCCTTCCGTGAGAACCCTAAATACAAAGAGGACTGTTTCATTTATGTTAGGTAGAATGCCCAGAGGGAACTGGGCGGACTCGTGGCCTGGAACCCCTGCAGATTTTTTTTTTTTTGTTTGTTTTTTCTGTCCTCCCTGGCCATCGGACCTTACTCTTTTTCTATGTTAACTAATGTTGTCTTATTTTAATTTCTTATTTTGTCTTTTATTTTTCTTCATTATGTAAAGCACTTTGAGCTACATTTTTGTAAGAAAATGTGCTGTATAAATAAATGTTGTTGTTGTTATTTTCATTTTATTTATTTATTTATTTATTTATTTATTTATTTATTTATTTATTTGTGTATCTATCCATGTATCAAACCATTTTCTAAACCCACTTTATCCTGTGCAGAACCAAAGTCACTGGAGAAGCTGGAGCCTATCCTAGGAAGCATAAAGCACTTTTTTTTCTTTTCTTTTGTCTCTTCCAATTAAATATCACATAAATCTCATTCATCAGGTTACAGTGTGCCAACTTTTCCTGTCAATATGACCCATGTAAACATGTTAGGCCGAGAAAAACTCAGCTAAAATTTTAAAGAGGCATCCATCTTGTCACAAAGTTATTGAAATTATGGTGGTCCAGTGTCATTTAACCCTTTGCAATGGCAATTGAGCATCACGTGAAATCTATCCATTGGATATGGCAAGTTTGCCAGTCAATTTGACACATGAACTCACGTTAGTCAAAGCAAATCGCAGCTGAAATATAAACAAGGAATCTTGTCACAAAGCTTTAAAAATAAGAGTGACAAAATGCTGCACAACACTCTACAGCACCTGTTAAACATCAAAGTTAATCCTAGTCATTAAATATAGGAATGTGACATATTTGCCAGTCAATCTGAGCCAGGTATTCACATTGGTCTGCGCAAAACTAAACTGCAACTTAACAAAGGTATCTCCATTTTCTCAAAACTGTAACATCAAGGGTGATCCAATGCCTTTTAGCCTTTTACAGTGTTCATTAAACATCATAGTTAATTTCCTTCATTGCCAAGTTTGCCAGTCAGTCTGACCCATGTAACCGCACTGGGACAACAAAACTCAACTGCACTTTAACAAAAGTATTCACGTTTCTCTGAAAATTAGAGTAGGTCAATGGCATACCACCCTGTATAATGCCAGTCGAACATCACATTGAAATCTGTTTATTAAATATATGGGAATTTGATAAATTTGCCTGTTTATTTGACATGTGTACCCAAAGTTTAACTGCAACTTAACAAAAACAACATTTATTTCTATAGCACATTTTCATACAAACAATGTAGCTGAAAGGCATCTTTTTTTTTCTCAAAACTAGTGTAGCCCAATGACATCTAACCCTCTGCAATGCCCATTAAACATCTAATTCTTTTCATCATGCCAACTTTGCCTGTCAATTTGACTCATGTACTGAACTCAGATATAACAAAAGCATCTGTCTTGTCACAAAGCTGTGAAAATGAGAGCTGTCCAACATCACCTAATGCTTTACTGTGCCCATTTAACATCAGAGTACATCTTACGCATTAGATATGACAGTGTGTCAAGTTTGTCATTCAGCTGGGAAAAACTGAACTTCCATTTAACTAAGGCACCTGTCTTGTCTTAAAACTTTGAAAATTATGTTGGTCCAACTTGATGTAACTCCTTTATATCCGAACTGGTATAAAATGTGGAAAACTGATTTCTTTTTTTCAAATAAAGGGCCCATTTTAGTAACGCATGTTAACATCTTTTTATTCTGCAGAATATTTTGTCTGGCTCTTTAGGTTGAAAAAGTAAGTTGTGGTAATAAGAAACTAGCTGGATGCGAATAAATTCAGGCTCATGTTCAGGGTTTTATGCCAGACCTCCGGAAGACTCACAGGTGTAAACAAAAGGTAAAATAGCACACCACAAAAGTAGATTAGCATCACAGCCTAGGTTGATTGTCCACAGATGTACACTAAATGCTGCTAAGAAAAACTCCAGATCCTGAGACCTCCAGTTAGATCACAAACACGCAACACCGAGATGGCAATTGAACTGATGAGCTTTAGCCCATATATATGGAGTAGGAACGCTGTCAAAAATCACTCCATCTTTCCACTTTTGTGGGACATGTTGTAACAAGAATTGATTGTTTCTTCATCGACAGAACATGCCTTGTGCGTCCAATGACGTATTTTTAACAGTCTGTTCACGACTCAGAATTGTACTCATAATTTTCAGAAGCTAAGCATAACTATCAAAAGTACAAGCATAATTGACACGTGTGAAATGTAAATTTGACTTGAAATGTTATGTTTGACAGTGATCTTACTTCATACAAAACTATCATAGCGTTCAGGAAGCTATACACTTGGCATCTGAATTCATTCTCTCCATCATCTGTACCTGTTCTACTGGACTGTATTTTGGACTGTGCCTTAAGTGTTAATTGTTAATCGTCTAGTGCTTAGTGTTTCATCAGGTTTCCTTTGTGTAGTGTTTGTAAATTATTATTCAGGGCTTTTGCTTTTTTGTTTAATGTTGTTTATCTTTCATTATTTGATTAATACAAACTTTGTTATCCTTACTATATATTTATTATTGATTGATTCAATGAGCCTATTACTGTCATCCCCTTAGTAAAATAAATACCTGTAAATCACCTTCTGTGGACGGTGTAAATCTTGGCATCCTCATGACCACTACAGTTTGTGGCTGGACCATCAAGAACTCTAAAATAGTATAACATTGGAATTCAAAATGGCTTATCTGTGGAAATCATAATTGTGTGCACGGTTTTTTATTTCTTGTTTTTTGTTTTTTTTTAATATAATTATTCAGTAATGTTGTATTTTTATATAAAAATTCATTTACCTCCAGCAACATAAAGTCAACCCAACCTATTGGACCACACCGTCAAGTGCTTTCCAAACCACAGGAGACTTAATAAAGAGCAATATCTGATACAATCAAGCAAAGAGAATATATATATATAAATAAGATCAAACAAAAAAAGAATGCCCTTCTTGCCTTCAATATGAGTAAAATTAAGATTGTGAGAAGCAGTTAGGACCATCACTATGCATAAAATGTGCTCACTTTAAATGTTAGATATAAAGAATCAGATGCTTATTGAATTGCTTTTTTTCTGTCCTAAATCATTTAGTGAAAAAATCAGGTAACCTAAGATCAGGCCTTAAGCTACGTATTTTTAAGCTTACTTTTGTTTCCTTTCACTTCAGTTCCTAACATTCATAAAAATGGTGTAATTCGCATTCTCTGTACTATTAGGAAGTATGTTATAACAGTTGATTGAAAAAAACACTACGTTGCTGTATGAGGCCTTGCCTCTGATGCTTTGTATAATCCTGGTAAGGTCACTTAACCTGCTGGTTTCTCAATTCCATAAAAAGTAAACAATTTCAATATGTCTGAACTAATAAAATACAGATTTTTGACAATAGGAAGCTTCTGTTTAAAATAAAGTTCAATTTAAAATGCCAGTTGAGCTTTCTGCTGTTGTAGTTAAGTAGGACTCAACTGTGAACCTTACCACATTGCTTACTGGAGGTTGCTCCGGTTGTTGGAGTAGTTTCCTTACTTTGGCATGAGCTGCAAGACACCTGCCCATACTGGCTGCTGTATGTTGCACGAGGACACTTGTTGCACTCTGGTGACCTGGCTGAGCTGAAAGTCCCTGGCTTGCATACCACTGTGGGAAAGGTAAGAAAACTAATGTTAATAAGCAATCAGAAGCAGTGCCCACATTTATTTATTTAATTATTTAGCTTTTAATTTGTATAGCGGCATTAAAATCATTCATTTTAAATTGCATTAAACATGGCTATGGTAGAAAGACATTATGATAGAATATGTTCAATAAAAATAATATGACCAATGCAAATAAAAACTAAACATACAGTGGTTTCAGAAAGTATGCAGACCCCTTCACTCTCTGCACACTTTGTGTTGTAGAGTTAATTTTAAATATACATTTGATATTTTTGTCCAGAAATCTACACCCAATCACCCATAATGACAAAATAAAAACATGTTTTTAGAATAAAGAGCCAAAGCTTTTAACTTAATATTAATAGTAACTTTAGTTTTGCTTAATTTGAATAGAATGTAGGTTTCATATAGATAATGGAAGATTCTGTTTACTCTCAGTTAGCTAATAATTAATGTAATGTTCTTAATGCTCAGACTGAAGTAATACAGCTAGAAAGAAACACAAACTGTTACAGACAGAAAGAAATTAAGGGTATATAGTTTTCTGATCATATGCATGTATTGTGGATTGTTGGAAGGACACTCGAGGGCTTCAAGGAAGTGTTGGGGTTCCAGCCAGGTCGCCCTCTAAATAGTATTAAAGAAAACAGGTGCAATTTAGCACAAAACTTGTAAAGGCAAAAGAAATAAAAGGCAGTCTTCTCGACTTTAGTTGTCTAATAGCTCTGCAGAGCGGATCTTGTCTGGGAGCTTTGTTCTGGTTGCAATCTGAGTCCAAAATGAGACAACTGTCTCTGGGTATCTGGGTGTTTTTAGTGGTCATTACCCTCATTTGGTCTTCTTGCTACTGCAGATGAAAGAAAAACTATATTTTTAGCGTTAGCACCCCCACCTGCCTTGGGGTGGTACCACTTACTTCCAATGAAGATGATGTTCTGATAAAGTACATCCTAGTGTATGTGATAACAAGAAACTTTAAGAAATGTATAGACACAAGTCTTAAATGGAACATTATAGGTAAGAATTTTTTTTCTTTTTTGTAGGTGCATTATTAACTATATTTTTGTGTGTACTGTTTTCTTTGAATTTCACTATAACGTTTGAAACAAACACTCTTGGACTGTGGAGTTTTTTTTTTTTTTTGTACACAGAGGCATACTAACTGCTGGATTGCCTTTCTGGTAGCTGCTTTTTGAGGTATTTGAAATCACTCTACTCAAGCACAACTACAGAAAGTTTTATACATTTTTTAAAAGTCAAAAGTAAATATTCAGAACACTAATTCAGTACTTTGTGGAAGCCCCTTTGGCCACAATTACAGCTTCAAGTCATTTTATGTAAGTCTCTACAGTATAAACTTTGATACCTGGATTTATGTAGTTGATCCCATTCTTTCTGGGAGGTCCTCCCAAGTGCTATTAGATAGGAAGAGAAGCATCTGTAAACTGTCATCTTCACGTCTCTTCTCAAATGTCTATGGGGTTTAAGTCTGGCCTTTGGCTAGGCCACTAAAGGACAGTCAGAAACTTGTTCTGAAGCCACTCCTGCATTGTCTTGGCTTAATGCTACAGGTCATTCTTGTGCCTCAATCTGAGGTTGCATGCATTCTGCACCAGGTTTTCCTTAAGGACCTCTCTGTATTTGACTGCATTCATCCTTCCCTCAATTCTGACCAACTTCCCCTATCCCTGCCACTGTGAAGCTCCCCCATAAGCATGATGCTGCCATCATCATGCTAAACCATAGCGATGGTATCAGCCAGGTGATGAGCCGCACCTAGTCTTTGGAAGACATAGTGACTGGAATTCTGTGCAAAGGGTTTAATCTGCTGTCAGAGTCCTTTAAGAGTCATCATGTTCCTTTACATAATAATTGCCTTGATTTAGCCACTTTACCATAAACACCTGATTAATGGAGTGAAGGGAATATGTTACAACTGATTTTTTAAAGCTAACCATGTACGGTCATACAGAGTCTGGTGGCATTGTCTCATTGAATAAGAAGCACTAAGAATTGTAAACAATGGAAGAGCAATCCAAACACAGAGAATGGGTAGATCTTCAGACTAGATTGAAAAAAAAAACATAAATGCAAAAAATGAGCTGTAAAGCTGAAAGGGCTGTTGCTGAGAGTTAAGATTGCAGGCTTTAAAAGTCAGTAAAACCGTTTTGAAGATGATTTAATATATGACAGAAAAGCTGCATCAACAAGCCAATTGTGGTGTTTTGTTTGGATCATGAATCATGCTTTGGTAAAGGCTTTGGGAAGATAAGTAAAATGACAGTTCAACTGGTCAAACAAAGAGGCGATTAAGCCATGATGAAGCACTTCAAGATCTTATCTGCAGAGGCAGGTTTGGATCTTTGCTATGTTTTATCTGTGACTGTGGTAGTTGAGCTGCTGTAAAAAATTATGCTAAGACTGGTTGCAGTGAATGATGGCTGCAATCAGAAATTCTTCCAGTTTACACCAGAATCATTTCTGTGATGAACACAGTGACACAAATTGTGGCCTGTGTTGACCTTTAACCCTACCCTGAACAAGGAGCTACAAAAGGTATGTCACAGTCCCCCGTAATTGTGTCCTGAGCCTTGTGCAGCCTAGCACTTTTTTTCTCAGTGGGGTTGGGTATTTCCATCAGTTACTGATTTTCCTGGCTTTATTTGCCAGAATCTTAGTGAAGAACTATGTGGCGGCTGAGGATTAAATAAGGCATTATATCCTTATGTCTTGTCTACAAATCCTCCTTTTCACAGGAATGAGCAAAGTTTTCCCTCCTGGCTGTACCTTTACTCAGATTTCTTTTATTCAACTCTAATTTTGTTCTTCATACTGTAATCAAATACCTTATTTCCATCCATCCATTTTCTGCTGCTTATTCTGTTCCAGGTTGTAGGGACAGAAGTCAAATCTAAGATGCCCAGATATCCCTATTCCCCAGGCACCTCCTTCAATTCTTCTGGGGGATACTGAGGTGTTCCCAGGCAAACTGAGAGATATCATCTCTCGAGTGTTTTCTGGGCCTGCCTCAATTTCTCCCCCTGATTGAACATGCCCAAAACACCTCCCCAAAGAAGCGTCCAGGAGGCATCTTAATAACAACAACATTTATTTATATAGCACATTTCCATACAAAAAGTAGCTCAAAGTGCTTTACATAATGAAGAATAGAAAAATAAAAGACACAATGAGAAAATAAAATAAGTCAACATTAATTAACATAGAATAAGAGTAAGGTCAAATGGCCAGGATGGACAGAAAAAACAAAAAAAAACTCCAGATGGCTGGAGAAAAAAATAAAATCTGTAGATAAGATGCCTGAACCACCTCAACTGGCTCCTTTCGATAGAGAGGAGTTCCTTTGAACTCCTCCTGAATATTTACTCTTCTCACTTTAAGGCTGAGCCAGACACCTTGTGAAGAAAACTAATTTCAGCTGTTTGTATCCATGTTCTAGTTGTTTTGGTCACTACACACAGCTCATGACCATAGATGAGGGTAGGAGTGAAGATTGATCAGTAAATCAAGAGCTTCACCTTCCAGCTCCCTCTTTACCACGACTAACCAGTAATATGTCTGGATGACTGTGGATGCTGCTCTGATCTGACTGTCAATCTCCCCCTCTCTTCTTCCCTTACTTGTGAGCAAGAATTTGTGATACTTAAACTCTTCCTCTTGAGGCAGCACATCACCTAACCAAAGAGAGCATTCCATTCTTTTCCAGCTGAGAACCATAACCTCAGACTTGGAGGTGCGGATCCTTCTCCTGGCTACTTCACACTCAGCTGCAAACCACCCAAGTGCGTGTCTAAGGTCACAGCCTGATGAAACTTGCAGGACCACACATCCACCAAAACCAACAACATGCAATCCTGAGGCCACAGAACTGGGCACCCTTCACTTCCTGGCTGCTCCTTGAAATTCTGTCCATAAAAATTATGAACAGACTCAGTGACTGTCGGCAATGCAAACCAAGCTTTTGCTCAGGTTGTACAGGGAACCGAATAGCCCAGTACTCCATCCTCACAAAGCACCCCCTACAGAACATCCCTTTCAATAGTACTGTGTATTCTTTTGAAAGCTTTGCAAGATTTTGAGTTAAGAAAAATAAAAAGTGATTACCGCAACAGCTGGAGCACTCATGTTGGCTGTCTTCCTGTCCAAATCCAGGTTTGCAGTGAAGGATTTTGAAACTTGTCAAGGAGCTACCTAACAACTTCAACTTGACAGTTCCTAGAACATTAGCACTGAAATCCTTGTTGATCTTGAAGAAATCATCAATTTGGGAATACACCTATTGAGAAAAGGAAATAAGTTCATAACAAATGAATATATTGTATAGATTATCATTCTACTAGTATCCATTTTCAAAGGCTCAGCATCAAGTTCTAAGTGTGGAGGTGAAACCAAGTCTGGTGGACAAGGAAAGAGAGATGGATTTGGCCCTCTAGCTAGAGCTGGATATACAATTCTGATAAGTATGGTGTACTTTTTAACATGTTTTGGACATGTCTGTTGAATTTTAGCTACTTTTTGTTACATTTTCAATCTTATGCTCTTACTGATTCATTTGATCATACCATGTACTGCACTGTACTTCTGAATTAATTTTCTCCTTTATACTAACAGCAATACGTCTGCATAATGCCTCACTGAGACTCTCAGAAATTTTCTTGCTTTATATTTCTGTGTGTGTTCAGAACAAAGTGTGCGAGAACATTTATTTACTTACTTTCTTACCTTCCTATTTATGTATTTATTTATTTAAAGAGCTTCTGTAAAAAGCTAAATTTCCTCCTGGAGACAAATGAAGTTCTCTCTCTCTCTATCTAGTTCATTGTATCTATCTATCTATCTATCTATCTATCTATCTATCTATCTATCTATCTATCTATCTATCTATCTATCTATCTATCTATCTATCTAT
>JANRMT010062805.1:190259-203611 GCA_026402145.1 Polypterus bichir lapradei
TAGATAGATAGATAGATAGATAGATAGATAGATAGATAGATAGATAGATAGATAGATAGATAGATAGTCCAATCCTCGTCTTTGTCTCTGGATAGCTTCCATGTCTAGTGTTCAGATTTTGGTCTCTGCCTCCAGATCAGTAATTACCGATCCAATGACACATCAGTTTATTGAATTAGTTAAATCAATACAGCCACATACAAAATGTAATGTGTTTGCATTGAAGATGAAGACCTGCTGGACATGACACAATGTTTCATACCCGAATGTACCAGTTTTTCAGATCTACACAAAATAGAAGCAGCCTCAGCATAACCCAGCCACAGGGGATGCACAAACCAGTGTGTTTCTTCATGCCGGTCCCAAGCCGGGGGAGAGTTACGTCAGGAAGGGCATCCAGTGTAAAATTTTGCCAAGTCAATAAGTGGACAACAATACAAATTTCCATACCGGATCGGCCGAGCACCGGGTTAACAATTACCACCACCAGTACTGTTAGCCAACAGGGTACTGGTGGAAATTGGGCTACTGTTGGCCAAAAAAGAAGAGGGGGAGATGTGTCCAGAGGCAGAAGGAGAGGAGGAAAGTGAAGAGAGTGGAACTGAGGGTAGGAACTTTGAATGTTGGCAGTATGACTGGTAAGGGCAGAGAGTTAGCAAATATGATAGAGAGAAGAAAGGTTCATATATTGTGCGTGCAAAAGACTAAATGGAAGGGGAGTAAGGCCAGGTGGATCGGAGGTGGATTTAAATTGCTCAATCACGGTGTGGATGGGAGGAGAAATGGGTTAGCGGTTATTCTGAAGGAACAGCTGGAAATTGGAGGTGTGATGATGAATGTTGTTAATGCATATGCCCCGCAGGTTGGGTGTGCGATGGAGGAGAAAGATGATTTCTGGAGTGAGTTGGATGAAGTGATGAACAGTGTACCCAAGGGACAGAAAGTGGTGATTGGAGCGGATTTCAATGGACATGTTGGTAAAGGGAACACATGAGACGAGGAGGTGATGGGTAAGTATGGTGTCAAGGAGAGGAATGAAGAAGGTCAGATGATAGTGGATTTTGCCAAAAGGATGGACATAGCTATGGTGAATATGTATTTTAAGAAGAGGGAGGAACATAGGGTTACGTACAAGAGTGGAGGAAGATGCACACAGGTAGATTACATCCTATGCAGAAGAGTCAATCTGAAGGAGATTGAAGACTGCAAAGTGGTGGCAGGGGAAGGTGTAGTTAAGCAACTTAGGATGGTGGTCTGTAGGATGACGTTGGAGGACAAGAAGAAGAAGAGAGTGAGGGCAGAGCCAAGGATCAAATGGTGTAAGTTGAAAAAGGGGGATTGTAAGGTTGAGTTTAGGGAGGAGGTGAGACAGGCACTGGGTGGCAGTGAAGAGTTATCAGACAGTTGGGAAACTACAGCAGATCTAGTAAGGGTGACAATAAGAAGGGTGCTTGGCATGACATCTGGACAGAAGAAGGAGAAAAAGAAAACCTGGTGGTGGAATGGGGAAGTACAGGAGAGTATACAGAGGAAGAAGATGGCAAAGAAGAAGTGGAATAGTCAGAGAGATATAAAAGGTAGACAAGAGTACAAGGAGATAAGGCGCAAAGTGAAGAGAGAGGTGGCGAAAGCTAAAGAAAAGGCATATGATGAGTTGTATGAAAAGTTTGGACACTAAGGAGGGAGAAAAGGACCTGTAGTGATTGGCTAGACAGAGGGATCGAGCTAGGAAAGATGTGCAGCAGGTTAGGGTGATAAAGGATAAAGATGGAAACATACTCACAAGCGAGGAGGGTGTGTTGAGCAGATGGAAAGAGTACTTTGAGAGGATGACGAATGAAGAGAACAAGAGAGAGAAGAGGTTGGATGATGTGGAGATAGTAAATCAGGAAGTGCAACGGATTAGCAAGGAGGAAGTAAGGACAGCTATGGAGAGGATGAAAAATGGAAAGGTTGTTGGTCCAAATGGCATACCTGCAGAAGCAAGGAGGTTTAAGGAGAGATGGTAGTGGAGTTTTTAACCAGATTGTTTAATGGAATTTTGGAAAGTGAGAGGATGCCTGAGGAGTGGAGAAGAAGTGTACTGGTGCAGATATTTAAGAATAAGGGGGATGTGCATGACTGTAGAAACTACAAGGGGATAAAATTGATAAGCCACAGCATGAAGTTATGGAAAGCGTAGTGGAAGCTAGGTTAAGAAGTGATGTGATGGTTTGTGAGCAGTACAAATTGGATTTCATGCCAAGAAAGAGCACCACAGATGCGATGTTTGCTCTGAGGATGTTGATGGAGAAGTATAGAGAAGGCCAGAAGGAGTTGCATGGTGTCTTTGTGGACCTGGAGAAAGCATATGACAGGTTGCCTTGAGAGGAGCTGTGGTATTGTATGAAGAAGTCAGGAGTGGCAGAGAAGTACGTAAGTGTTGTAAGGTATGCGGTAGGAGTGACGGATACATTCAAGGTGGAGGTGGGATTAATTCAGGGATCGGCTGTGTGTCCTTTGTTATTTGCAATGGTGATGAACAGGTTGGCAGATGAGATTAGACAGAAGTCCCTGTGGACTATGATGTTTGCTGATGACATTGTGATCTGTAGCAATAGTAGGGAGCAGGTTGAGGAGACCCTGGAGAGGTGGAGATATGCTCTTGAGAGGAGAGGAATGAAGGTCAGTAGGAACTAGACAGAATACATGTGTGTAAATGAGAGGGAGGACAGTGGAATGGTGATGATGCAGGGAGTAGAGTTGGTGAAGGTGGATGAGTTTAAATACTTGGGATCAACAGTACAGAGTAAGTGGGATTGTGGAAGAGAGGTGAAAAAGAGAGTGCAGGCAGGGTGGAATGGGTGGAGAAGAATGTCAGGAGTAATTAGTGACAGATGGGTATCAGCAAGAGTGAAAGAGAAGGTCTACAGGACGGTAGTGAGACCAGCTTATGGGTAGGAGACATTGGCACTGACCAGAGACAGCGCTGGAGGTAACAGAGTTAAAGATGCTAAGATTTGCACTGGGTGTGATGAGGATGGATAGGATTAGAAATGAGTACATTAGAGGGTCAGCTCAAGTTGGACGGTTGGGAGACAAAGTCAGAGAGGCGAGATTGCGTTGGTTTGAACATGTGCAAAGGAGAAATGCTGAGTATGTTGGGAGAAGGATGTTAAGGATAGACTTGCCAGGGAAGAGGAGAAGAGGAAGGCTTAAGAGAAGGTTTATGGATATGGTGAGGGAGGACATGCAGGTGATGGGTGTAACAGAAGAAGATGTAGATGATAGAAAGATATTGAAGAAGATGAGCCTCTGTGGCAACCCCTAACGGGAGTAGCCGAAAAAAGAAGAAGAAGAAGCAGCAGCCTCAGTATAATGATGGATTTAGTGGGAAATTTAGTGGAACTTACTGGAATATTTGCAGGTTTTTGACTAGGCCTCATATTTTATTATTAAAAGAACATTTGTGAGGTCAGAGAAATATTTACCATATTCAGGCCAAAGTACTGTCATGTTTAATACTAGCCACCTCTTTAAAGTGAGGCATTCACTTAATGCAAACTTGGTTAAAACATTTTAGTCAAGTTAAACAATAATTTGTGAAATGCTGTTATTTTTTTAAGCACACCATGTACAAAATAATACTGTTGTGATTTCTGCATTGTTTCTGTATTACCTGTCCTTACTACCGTACTTTTACTGTATATTTACCATAGATGTCAACTATGGACATATAGCAAGCTTATAAACCAAGAATAAGATGACAGACCTATAAAGTCCATATGAATGATGACTGAGCGAGGATCTGGCGTAAGAATTTTTGCTTTCTTAGTCCAGTGGCATGTTGTGGTTTTTTCAACAACTTCCCATCCCAGCCCTGTTAAGCGTGGCTGCAACTGTGTGAGAATTGACTGAACAAGCTGTGTATTAGCTGTTTGACTGCAGCCACGAGAGAGAAATTCAACACTGGCACTCAAGCTCCAGTCGGGTTTGTGGAAACCTGGTGGTTAAAAAAATCAAAATTACTCTTATGACAGTAACTATTATGATGCAAAGGAATACTGTAAAGAAAATATTCAGTCAGATTATGAGCATAAAAATAGAACATGAAGCTCCACTGTTGAATCTAAATATTGCTGTGTAAAAATCTCATATTCATGTACTGTATATGTGAATCCTAGAGAAACACAACTACTGTTGCAAGTAAAATATGTTAACTAAATAGCATGGTGGTAACTTCATCCCTACAATATTTTTGAATGAAGACACATAATATTGGTTCCCATTTTCTTTGATCACTGTAGGTAAGACACACAATCTACTTCAGTGTACAACCAAATATTCAATTTATTCACGTATCTATTTAGCCATTCTCATGGCTGCCCAGGCACCTTCCTTATTTCTATTCTCTGTATGTCTTCTAGTAGAGTGGATTTAGGGGTTCTATGGAAGGGTGTGCAAGAATGTCCACTTTTTAAATGCGTTATAACAGTTGACTTTGTGTATTTGCCGGATTCAGTAAATAGTCACAAAAGAAAACACAAAAAACATATAAAAAGGTACAAAGAGGCAGAATAAATGTCTATCAAACAGTCAAAGGCACAATGTGAAAATAATAGAATTCTGGCTATCCAGAATTAATCGGAACAGCTGAAATACACAACTGTGTCCTAAGGTGTTTTTTTTGTGGAAATAACAATCATGGTAAATGATCAGTGATGCCCACTGATGTTAGTTGACATCCTGAGTTAAGTGATCAGTGATGCCCACTGATGCTAGTTGACATCCTGAGTCCAAGGTAACAACAATAGATGACCAGTTAAGCAAAAGAACATGAACAAAACAAAGATAAAAATGAAAGAAATGTCTAAAAGCAGCCTGAAAATGCACTCAGATATATCTATCTAGTGCTTGTGATAGGAACAAAAAACTGGTTATGGTTAGCGATAGTAATAATCTATAGACAAAAGTTGAGCATTGCATCATGGACAGTGAAGGCCAGTATTAGTCAACAGCAGAACATCATACTCTAGTCACATAATGAGTGTATTGATGACTACACTTAAATAACAGTATTATTAATAAATGGCACTTTTAAAACTATACCTCACCCAAAGCTCTCTTATGTTGTTCAACATTTCTGCCAATGCACAGTTTAAGGCAGCCACCAGTTTTCACCAACCAGACCACTGTCTGAAGTCCTGAAAACTGAATGGTTAAATTTTAAAGACGGGAGGAGGACTGTTGAACAGCTTCTTTGATCAGATACTGCTACAAAAGATACATGTAAGCTATTAGTTCCCTACATGCTTTGTCCTAATTGGCCACATTCATCTATGTTTTTCAAAAATAATAATGGCTTGTTTAGAGCAGCAGTACACCAGCTGGATATAGCTACCACAGTTGTGCTGCACATAGTTAACCTGTCCATTAACCAAATTTAGTGATAAAATATCACTTCACATTATCACTAACAGCTAAACTACTACTTGCCTGACAATAATGGCATACCATGTGCATGTAGCACAGACCATGTGTGAAGATGGTGCCACCTTATTTTATATGTTTACATGAAAATCACTTGCTTTACAGGCTATGGAGTGTAGTCACATGGCTAAGTCAGCACTTACCAAATATAATAAATTTGTACTTTTTCTGATATTCAAACCCTTCCAGGATGTATGAGGTGTTGCAGTGGTATTCACCACTATATTCAGTGATGAACCGGTGAAACACAAGCTGGCCATTGCCTGAAATACTGACAGAGTCTGAGGCTATAAAGTACAAAAAGTCAATCCTTGTAGTTAGCATTTCAATAAGAAAAGCAGCAAGCTACTGTATGATGTATACAGGTAAGATACCTTCAATGTTTTTGCCATTGGCTGTAGTCCACTTGTACTGAACACGTTGCAGTAGTGAATCCTTGAGATAAAAAGGTCTACAGACAAGAATCTTCTCTTTGGAATTGATATTTGCATACATTGTGACTGCAGAAAAAAAGAAAATCAGTTTTTATTATGCATTTCTTCTTGTGCTATTTCTAATACATTTCTTTTTTGAATTTTGAATTTCTTTCACACTAGAAATTAGGCCTGTCATTGACTGAGCCAAGTCACTTTGAACTAAAGGAAATCAAGTCAGTCCTACATGGGGTTGTGAACTCTGGCCTTGCCCTCAGTGGGGAGAGAAAAAAGTAAATCGATAAAGTTGACTATTTGGGATATGAAGCATTAGCAACATGTGTATTTAAACAGTACTCTATTATGCTCTCCTGTGCTAAACCTCTCTGGTGAACTCTTCTGCCACTAATAAGATAAATCCAGCTTACTGCAGCAAAGAAATAAAATTTGTTTTGTATGGTTGATGCCAGCTCTCCAAGTTATTTATTTCAGTACTCAATCTTGGCTGTAGTCCCTGTCATGGAGTGTGAAAAACAACTCTCTAAGCCAAATGAAATAAGAACATCTGTTCCGTTCATATAATTACTTGAACGTTTGGTTATAGGTGCTGTTGAGTTAATAAGCGGCACTGTTTATAGTGAATGGGGTTACTTCTGCACAGGTGTGGTCAACAGGATGACTAAACAGCTAAGATCCCACAATGCTTTTAATAAAGTTTAAAATTGCTAGGCAGACTTATTACAGTCCACAGTAGCTCAAAGAAGAGTTCATAACAACTTGTTGGACATGTTTGTCTCAAGCCTTAGTGATAAAGACAGCTCATTGGCTTGATATTACATCAGGAACAGTGGCTAGGGAGATTTTGTTAGTCATTAAAGACCACAAGGTAGACATCATCAGATACAATCCATGGTTGAAGAAAATGCTAATTCAATGACTCTAATGCTTGCACTTTGAATAAAAAAATGCAAGAAAAAGCCTTGCAGCTCTGAAGGATTTTGCTATAAATGTAAATCTAGGGGCATGTAATGGAATGTTGGCATTGTAAGTCTGACTTTAAATTTAATCAAAAGCCAGCAAACTGAAATTAGTCCTATCCACTTCATACCAAACTCCACCTCAGCCAAACTAAATTTCTAGAAAAAAAACTTAAAAAAAGACTTTGAATGTGAAGAACTAGGCCTCTCAGTACATATGAGCAGATCATTCCAACAGCATGGGTTAATCACACTGAGCTGATAAATTGCTCACATTGACACAGATTGTCAGGTAATTGTTCTTGACTATGTCATCAAGAAGAGCGGCTATAAATTCACCATCACAACATTTAATGATGAAATCTGTGACTGGTCTTAAACACATTCAAAAGCCCAATATGAAATGTCACCTGCTTTATCTACAATGTAAGTACTAGTTTTATTTGAATCTTTGCATCTCTTCAGCCTCTTCATTTTCTGCCTTGGACCAAAGCCTTTAATGAAAGGCCAATGGACCCAACTACTGCAAAGGGCAATTCTATGCCTGGACATCTGAATTAGAAAATATGTTGCAATGATGTATGTTGAGTAGTGCAATCTTGCTGAAGGGCTAGAAGGAATGTATATACTGTATAACCAAACACTTTCGTCCTGCTAATGCGGATTTAACTGAGCACTAACCCTTGGAAAATATATTTTACAAAAACAAGAGAGGCTTACAAACTCAATATAAGATGGACAAGCACCTTTAGGTACAACAAAAGAGGGAGATTTACCATTGAAAAATCAACTTTTGTCTCTTACAGCAGAAGGAGGTTGTAAGAAGAGATTAGTTTGGAGCATGTGCTGATTTTACAGCACGTTCCACCACATGACAAACTACCCAGACTGGGACCTGAGTGCAGCTGTGCAACGGGTGACACCCTTAACCCCACGCTAGAACAGTGTGAGGTTTTTTTTGGCGGTTGGAGTGTCAATCCTGCCACCAACCCGTGTTTTCCCTGCAAGTTTTAGGATTAAGGATTAAGCAATAAGGATAATGACCTTGCTCAAAGGTCCAACTGAGTATAGTCACTTCTGGCATTTACGGGATTCAAACTGGCAACCTTTTGATTTCCAGAGCAGATCCCTAGCATCAGAGTCACCACTCTATCCATTGCACTCTATCAATTGCAAGAAGAGACTATTGAGAATATAATTCGAGTAATGAGTAGTGAAAACTTCCCTACTTCTTTGAGTAAAGGACTCTAAACCCCGTACTATACCAAGAGTTGTAGACAGCCACAAAATTGAACCAGCAATTAAGTCTGACAATGTGATCTGTGTATTCCATAAACTTTGCACTTACATAATCAGTTTATGAAATACAGTATTATTCTTCCATGTACCAGAAATACTTCTGTTTATTATTTTTTTTTTTTTTCTTTATTACAATCTTGCTTTTTTGTTTTCATTATTATACCTTAACAGGCTGTGAAAAAATATTGGGCTCTGACAGTAGATAACATTAAGAGTTTTGCTCCCAGTATTTCTCTCTAAGATGGGGGAGCTTCTAGAAAATCTCTGATTGGTTTAGTGTACTAAAACAGCGTAAAGTTATATAATTTGCAAACCAGACGCTGAGAAGAGTGTAGTAACTTTTGGCAGTGCAAGTTGGTAGTTGTTCCAGGGCCCATGGGGCTGGGGGGTCCACAGTTGTTTTCCTGCTTGACATCAGAATAGTAAGGTTAATGGTGTTATCATTCCCACAGCTTCACAATGCTTAATTATGGCTATTGACCACTTACTTATCTTGCAGATTGTCATACCTCATTGCTGGTGGTCATATTTTAATTAAATTTAATTTCACATGAGGAGGACCAAACTTTGTTGCAGTAGGTCCTACAAATTTTAGTTATGCCAATGATTGACGACATATAACTGCTGAACCTCAGACAGTATGACAGCTGCTGATCTGTTCAACCCTAAGGCTTTTAAACTGTGGCCCTCTGAAACCTTCCACCCTCCAAATGACTGCAGACTCCTATATTTGGATAAGAACTGGGATCATCCAAGCTCACTGCTATATTCACTTCTGCCCAATTTTTTTGGTTTTCCTGAGAGTGCCTGATTTTGGATTGTATGCTGAAAGATTCTTGCTTGTGTTGCAATTGCTTACAACTGAGCAATTTCTTACTTAAGGACACCAGCTGTACACCATTTTACTGAAGATTAATGGTTAAATGCATACTAATCTGTATACTTACATTACGCAATATAAATACTGTATTTCCATGAATACCTTGTTTTTTTAAATATATTTTATTTGGTATCATGTTATACTTTATTCAAATATAAATATAAAATGTGGTTTACAAATTTTTTAACGGCATGTAAGTTCTTCTTCATGTCCATAACAGTCTGCTTATGTGTGCAGAATTCATTTTGTAACATTATCCACCATACTAAGTCTGCTAAACCTGCTCACGAGGTGGTCTAGGTTAGTATGGAGCTTTGTTCCTCTTCTCTAAATCTGTGAAGCAAACTGTGACTGCACTTAGTCTTAGTCTTGGTCTACTGCTAGTCCACGCCTCTGCACACTGCAACAGCACTAAACCCAAAAGTTAGTCTTGTTACCTTAAATAGATATTAAGACCAGATCAGCACAGGATGATACCAAGCTGACAGCACACTGTAACTGACCACACAAGTCTTACTAAATCAGTCAATGCATTTTTAAACGATCTGTAGAGTGGTATTTGCTACATTAGGTTTATTTTCATTAGTTGTTGTATATACTAAAATAATTCAAAGGACATTCCTAATATAACATAGAAAACATGAGTAGGACATTATTTCTCACACACAGTCCAATGGATCCTGTGGATTGCAGGTTTTCTTTCCAACTAGTTTCACCACAAATCAGTCTTTTGTCCCCTCCAATTGATCTCATTTAATTAGCTGTTCTTTTTCTCTTCTCTAATTCTGCATTTAGAGAAGCACAGTAGTGTGATTTTTACCATTACTGTGTAAGGCATTTATAAATATTTACTATAGCTGTAAATGCTATAAAGGTTCATTTGATGTTTTATTATTAATTTGCATTTTTACTGTGTAGTTTGTTCTCTTACTTGTATTATATCCATTACAATTAACAAGGAGTAAATCCACTAACACACTCAACTTTAAGAAAAACAGAATAGAAATAATGATGATGATGATGATGATGATGATAAAAACCTTAAAAACTGAGTAAAAAAAAACACTACATTATTTATATAATATACATAAGTGTATGGGGGTGGCACGGTGGCACAGTGGTAGTGCTGCTGCCTTGCAGTAAGGAGACCTGGGTTCTCCGTGCGTGGAGTTTGCATGTTCTCCCCGTGTCTGCATGGGTTTCCTCCGGGTGCTCTGGTTTCCTCCCACAGTCCAAAGACATGCAGGCTAGGTGAATTGGCGATCCTAAATTGTCCCTAGTGCGTGCCCTGCGGTGGGATGGCACCCTGCCCAGGGTTTTTCCTGCCTCGTGCTCTGTGTTGGCTGGGGCAGACTCTGTGACCCTGTGTTAGGATATAGCAGGTTGGATAATGGATCGATGGATGGATGGATAAATGTATGGTACATTTTAATTAAATTTTACCAAACTTAGTTTTGCAATTTCTGAATTGACCCGAAAACATAAAAACTTGCAAATAACTAGGAGTTCAATTACGAAGCTAGTAAAGAAAAAAAAAGCTGCAGCCAGAAGGGCTCTGCCGCATTGGATTTGCGAAGCACTGGAACAGGGCAATGAAGGATAATCCCACAGCATGAATGTTTGGTACTTGGGAAGTAAGTGCATGCTATTGTAGTGTTTATTATTTTTGGCAATACTACAGTGACAGATTAAAAAAAAAAAAGAATCTTTAAAATTTAGTAGATGCATATGGTGCATTGCTCCAACTGATAATAACTAAAATGGGGTGGCTCAAAGTTTGGGTGCTTAGCAATATTAGGTTTTTAATTAGAAAAATGATATGACATGCACAGGAGATCATATTTGTTGGGGTACCTGTTTTATTGTCTTCTCCATACACCATTTGCTTTTTTGAAACTGGCACAGGCGTATCAGGATGAGGAGTTGCTTTTGTAACTGGGGTATGTTCTTCCATGGCTTCAGTAACTTTAAGTGGAGCTTCATCTGTAAAATGGAACATTATAACCATGAGCATTTTAAATAAGGATTCACTGGCATAGACAAACACTACCAGTTCTAACCAGGGCCGGATTAAGGTGGGTGCTATTGATGCTGCAGCATTAGGCCCATTCCTGAAATAGGCCCAGATGAAAACAAATGAGAATCTTCCAGAAGCTGAACAGTTTTCCTTTGCTATATTAACCTCGAAAAATTTGGAGTCTGACTTTGGACGCGTAGACACAGTGTTACTTATTATACAGTTACTATTGTTCTTTGCGCTGTGACGTAACTACAATGTCGTTGTGCTTATTTTTAACCGAAGATTTCAAGTTAATGCTCTCAAATTATACGTTAAGCAGTTTACTTAGTAATTTAGCTGTGTTTTTTGGAATATCTTGGGGATTCTTGCCACTTATTGTTCGGTAAATGCCACGTAGTAAATTTTTCAGTTTGAAAGTTAGTTGTACAGTAAAAATCGATGGCTATTTAAATGGTTATCTGTAAAGGTAAAAATAAAAGCCGGCCCACGGGCCTGGCATGGATGTTTAGAATTTTTAAAATCCTCAACAGGATTCTGGTCTATTATGAAATTTAAATTGTAGACAAATTTTTACCCTCAAGAGCCTGAACTTTGACCCAATGTCTCTGGAAATTCATTTTTTCTTACTCTGTTTCATAAGAGAATTGCAAAATTTTGTGTATTTCATTGTTAGATTTTCTGCATTAAGTGCAGTTTTCAGACAATTGCTATTGAATGTGTGTATTACATAGTTTGATGTTAATCTCGTGTTGTTACGATACTACGTCGTTATTATTATTCATGTTCAATAAAGGCTGGCTGGTTGCGTCGCGAGCAATTAAGACTCCTTGGTCGGTCTGAGTGTGCATGTACGGTGAGTGTCGAATGCACATGTACCAATGCCGAGAAAAAATAGGCCTTTTTTGCACTGCAGCATCAGGCCCAATTTCATCTTAATCCGGCCCTGGCTCTAACTTACAGACTTTCATTTCTTCAGAGGTTCCTTGCCCGGGGACTTGTTTTTCAACACTGGGTTCTGTGGCAAGGAGTCCTGGTTCATCTTGTGCAGGTAGTTTCCTTTGATTATGGAACACTTCGTTTGGTGCCACATTATATATCTTCCCTTTTTTGTATTTGTAATGAGAAAAAGTCAAACATGTTAAAATATCTGAGATGTACAGCAAAAGGCTTTACCTAAATGCATCTATAATATTAGCCATACAATATTGCCAACATTTTATTTTGTGGCACTTTTGTGGAATACAATGGAAGACATCTGTCTAGTAAAACAAAAAAAAGTTTGCGCTTATCCAATTGTATTGGAGATGCAGTACGATAAAACAATATCTCTTTATTATATAAAAAAATCCTTCGACACAACAAGACTTTTTGGAAGAAAGATTTTTTCAAGTTACGCCCTACTCTCAAACATTTTCAAACAAGACCTCAACTCTCATTCGTGTGAATGCTTTTGTCAGACACACTTCCTGTGCTCTCAGCTCTTATACATTTTAACATTTCCCTCACTTTAAGTTCCCAATTAAAGAAGATGTTTTATGTCTAAATCTTATTGAAGAATTTCATCACGAAGGGTTATCAACAAAAAAAATGAGTATACGTGCAATCCTAGCACCGAGAAATGAGGAAGTCAAATGAATTAACGCCAAAAATGTTGATCGGTTACACATCAAATTGGTTAAATGTGTCCAAAAATGTTGAACGGTTACACGGCAAATTGGTTAAATATGTATAAACAGAATATGCTGAAACAGTTCATGATGATCGTGCAGAAGATGTAAACAACAACTTACAATATCCCAAAGAATATCTACAACCTTTAACAACGTCCGGTCTTACAACGTATGAATTACTGTAGAAAGAAGGATGTATCCAAGAAAGGTAATGTAGTACATCTTTCACAGATAACATTAGACAACAAAGGAGATCTTGATATGCCTTTCGTATTAAAACGTTAACAGTTTCCGGTTAGAATAGCTTTTGCAAAGACAATTAAGAAATCTCAGAACCAAACATTCCAAAAAGTCATTTTATTCAATAGAGAGAAATGAAATTCAATCACGTGCAGTTGTACGTTGCATTGATGCATATGTAAAAATTCCTATGAAAATAAAAATTTGTTTAAATTGTACATCTGTATCCCCATACTCGAGCGGCAGAATTGCAAAGAGGCTAGCGAGTAGCAAAGCCCCCTAGTTTGTAATAAATAGAAATCTCAAAATGAAGTGTTAATAACTGGGCCAGAATTAAGTGACTGATTTTTGAGTTATCATGTCCATAGACTCCTTGGATGTTCT
>JANRMT010062805.1:213611-342421 GCA_026402145.1 Polypterus bichir lapradei
GGACATGATTTGGAAAGGCACACACCTGTCTATATAAGGTCCCACAGTTGACAGTTCATGTCAGAGCACAAACCAAGCATGAAGTCAAAGGGATTGTGTGTAGACCTCTGAGACTGGATTGTCTGGAGGCACACATCTGGGGAAGTTTACAGAAAAATTTCTGCTGCTTTGAAGGTCCCAATGAGCACAGTGGCCTCCATCATCCATAAGTGGAAAAAGTTCGAAACCACCAGGACTCTTCCCAGAGCTGGCCGGCCATCTAAACTGAGCGATTGGGGGAGAAGGGCCTTAGTCAGGCAGGTGACCAAGAACCCGATGGTTACTCTGTCAGAGCTCCAGAGGTCCTCTGTGGAGAAAGGAGAACATTCCAGAAGGACAACCATCTCTGCAGCAATCCACCAATCAAGCCTGTATGGTAAAGTGGCCAGACGGAAGCCACTCCTTAGTAAAAGGCACATGACAGCCTGCCTGGAGTTTGCCAAAAGGCACCTGAAGGACTCTCAGACCATGAGAAACAAAATTCTTTGGTCTGATGAGACAAAAATGTAACTCTTTGGTGTGAATGCCAGGCGTCACGTTTGGAGGAAACCAGGCACCGCTCATCACCAGGCCAATACCATCCCTACAGTGAAGCATGGTGATGGCAGCATCATGCTGTGGGGATGTTTTTCAGCGGCAGGAACTGGGAGACTAGTCAGGATAAAGGGAAAGATGACTGCAGCAATGTACAGAGACATCCTGGATGAAAACCTGCTCCAGAGCACTCTTGACCTCAGACTGGGGCGATGGTTCATCTATCAGCAGGACAACGACCCTAAGCACACAGCCAAGATATCAAAGGAGTGGCTTCAGGACAACTCTGTGAATGTCCTTGAGTGGCCTAGCCAGAGCCCAGACTTGAGTCCGATTGAACATCTCTGGAGAGATCTTAAAATGGCTGTGCACTGACGCTTCCCATCAAACCTGATGGAGCTCTAGAGGTGCTGCAAAGAGGAATGGGCAAATCTGCTCAAGGATAGGTGTGCCAAGCTTGTGACATCATATTCAAAAAGACTTGAGGCTGTGATTGCTGCCAAAGGTGCAGCGACAAAGTATTGAGCAAAGGCTGTGAATACTTATGTACATGTGATTTCTCAGTGTTTTGATTTTTAATAAATTTGCAAAAACCTCAAGTAAACTTTTTCACGTTGTCATTATGGGGTGTTGTGTGTTGAATTCTGAGGAAAAAAATGAATTTAATCCATTTTGGAATAAGGCTGTAACATAAATAAATGTGGAAAAAGTGATGCGCTGTGAATACTTTCCGGATGCACTGTATATTTAACTGCTAAACTTTAGTATGGTCCGTGGAAAGAGGGTGTTTTCCAGTTATATTGTGTACTACACAGAGATATCTAAGAAAGAGAAAGGGAGGGACTGAATTTACACACTATAGCTTCCTGCAATGCATGTCCAAATCTTGGCAAGCTTGAAAAAGCATGGCAAAAATCTGCAACTTAAAAAATCTCAGTCTTGTTGTACCTGTATGTTGCAGAGTCAGGACCAGGGTTAATGCACTCGTAACAGAGTAAAATTCCATCATCTTATTGTGTAAGACCTGGAATAAAGGATAAATATAACCTTCAACCTAAGCCAGAAACTGCATGATGCTACTTATTGAGAATGAACCAAAACCTCTAAGAAATGCTTTCATCAGTGTCTCAAAATGTCAGGCTGTTGTTCAGGTTAAATAGGGTCCCGACTAATTCTAGATAGGTTGTACCCTCTAAAGTAGCCAGTGAGTACATAATACTCATTCTACACACATCTTTGCTTTTCTTAAAGCAAATATGATTTCATAGTGTTTAAAAGGCATGCAAGAAGAAGAAGAACAACAACAACCAACATTTACTTATATGGCACATTTTCAAACGTGAAAGTAGCTTAAAGTATTTCGAAGCATTAAATGGCATTCAGCTGTCAAAACCTTTCATCAACCTTAATCCATCATAGTTGCACAAAGTGGTAAACCACAGAAAACTACAAGGATAAAAGGAAAGTGTTCAATTGTCACAGAGACATGTTGGTTTCAGATATGGCCTCTATGAAATGTGAGGTGGCAGGGCTGACTATTGTGTCTTGTTACTTTATGTTTTGAAATATTTTACTTGAAGAAAACCACAGTAAAGCAACTCTAACTTCTAATGTATAGAGTGAGGTTACTAAGTTTTTGTTTATTTAAACAGCAATGTCTCACTTCATCTATTTATCTAATCTAAAATGTCTTTCATTATTAGATAACCTCAGAAAATCAAATTCTACAAAACATTCTTAAAATTAAAAACTTCCAAGAGCCCCCAATTTTTAAATGTGGCTTTTAATATCCTCTTGTAATTAATGCAATTGAGTAATATTGCAATACATAAATAAATAAAATGAATAACAAATTTTAATCAGAAGCATCTTTATCTGCAGTTGAAGAATATTCTTAGAGCATTAGAACATCAGGACAATCTAGACAAGGACTGGTCATTCAGCACAACAAAGCCTGACAGTCCTATCCACTTAATTCTTCCAAAATAACAAAGTCTACATTTGAAAGTCCCTAAAGTCCTACAGTCTACCACACTACTTGGTAACTTATTCCATGGGTCTATATTTCTCTCTATGTAAAGAAAAATTCCCCAATGTTTGTGTGAAATTTGCCCATAAGAAGTTTCCAGCTGTGCCCGTGTTCTTGATGAACTCATTTTAATGCCACAGTCTCAAACCACTGTACTAATTCCCTTCATAATTTTAAACACTTCAGTCATTTGTCTTCTTAATCTTATTTTGCTTAAACTGAAAAGGCTCACCTCTCTTAATCTTTCCTCATAATTCATCCCCAGTAACCCTAGAATCAATCAGGCAGGTCGCTCTTATCTGGACTTCTTCTAACGTTGCTATGTCCTTTTTGTAGCCCAGAGACCAAATCTACACACAGTATTCCAAGTGAGGTATAAGGTTTGAGCATAACCTCCTTGGAATTGTACTTTACACTTTGTGCTATATAACCTAACATTCTGTTAGCCTGTGTAATAGCTTCTGAACATTATCTTGAAGTTCATAGTGTCAAGGCCACTACTTGATTTGTACTCATAAGTACTTTTGTTTTTCAGACCTCTCATTGTGTATTCAAACCTAACATTTTTACTTCCTACATGTAATACTTTATATTTACTTACATTAAATTTCAACTGCCACAGATCTGTCCAAGCCTGTATGCTGTCCAGGACCCTTTGCAATGATTCAGCACATTCTAGATTTTCTGCCAATCCACATATCTTGGTATTATCTGCAAACTTAATCAGCTTGTTAATTATATTCATATCCAAATGATTTATATATGCTAAAAACAGCAGCAGCCATAGGACTGACCCCAGAGGGACACCACTCTTAACATCAATTCAGATAGTGGTCCTTCACCATAACTCTCTTCTTCCTGGGTTTGATTCAATTTTGAACCCATCTACACAGTACACCCTGAACTCCCACTTGACCTTTTGTCTGATCCCCAACATTACATGTGGCTCCTTATAAAATGCTTTTTGAAAGTCAAGATAAGTGACATCATATGCTCCACTTTGAATGAATCTGTTGCCTCCTCACAGAAATCCAGCATGTTGGTAAAACACAACCTCCCTTTTCTGGACCTACGAGTATGCTGACTGTGCAGTAAAATTCCTGTTATTACCATGTGTTGCTCAATCTTTTCTTTAACAATTCCTTCCATTAATGTATTTGTGATCCCATGTTAAGCTTACTGGTCTATAGTTACATGGTTCTGCCCATCACCCTTTTTATATAAAAGGATAATATTTGCCCATTTCCAGTTCTTTGGATTTTTCCCAGTGCATAGTGACTTCCTAAAAATATGTGTCAATATTTTATATATGTACTCTCTAACTAATTTGCAAAAAGAGAGAAATATCCAAAGACACACATGTTTAACATACTTCTAAAATTTCCAGATAACAAACAGAGTATTGTGAGGAGCCAGAGATAACCCTGGCAGTAAAAAGGGCAATGGCAGGAACCATCCGTAAATGACATGTTAGTTGCTTCAAGGAACAATCATTGACACTAGGCCTTCTCAGAATGTGTCTTTATAGTTATTTTGTCACTGTTGTGGTTGTGAGATGGATTGAAGGTCCACCTCTTCCCTTTATTCACTGGTCAAGACTCTCAGCTTCTATCCAAAAGTTCAATCACATTTGAACATGCTTCACATTCATATACTACTGTGACTATGTGTTTTGGATCATTGACATATGGATTATCTGATATGAGTGATTTAAGATACTGTTGTTCAAAGTTGGCCCCCGCTTTCTTGAAGAGAAGCCCATTGTATCAGAAATTTTGTAACCTCTGTTCTCTTTGCATCTTTAAATACTTTTTTTTCTCAGTTGTCATTACAAACAACAGTGAGTAAGAATTATTGTTTTGATGGAGTATTTCTTTAATAATGAGAATTAATGCACCTATTTCCATGCTATCTCTGGCCAACAATGCTGTTTCCATCTTCACATTATTTTATAAAACAGTACCTCATTTTCAGAAGGTAAGCATGACTGAAGCAGATCACAGCACAATCCATTTCTGTGTCTTGACTGAGAACGAGGGAAGATGTTGAGAGCATCACAAAAGCCTCTAATCTGGGCACACTACCTGTCTCCCTCTGACCCAGCCAGTCTTAGGTTTCTAGATACTCCAGATAAGCTGAAGAGATATATTCATGAAGCAGTGGCTGAAAGGTTTTTAACATTTTATTTTATCATCAATATGTTTTCCTCAATAATTCATTCCTTGCCTTGGATAGACCACAGTTGGATTAATACTTTATGGTACACCAGACACACACACACACACACACACGCGCACACACACACACACACACACACACACGCACACACACACACACATACGCACATGCACACACGCGCACACACGCACACACACACACACAGAGTGAAACATCACATCTTTTGTAAGTACAATTTAAGCAATATGAGATACATTTTGAAATATGACTACATTTCTAGACTCTTTTCTGTTTTTTAAATTTTATTAAGATGGGTATGAATTACACAATTTTAGTCTGATTTATGAGCTCTCAAGTGGTTTATCAAAGGGCACTATTGACTTGTGTTCTTCAGGTCTGACAGATCATATTAACAAATGTGCATTTCAATTCCTCTTGGCTTATCAGGAAGCAAATCCATATTTATATTTTTACAAGTGTGATTGAGAAATGTTTGTGAAAGAGTTTGTGAAGTCCACAGCTGTTTTCCTATTCAAAACCTACTGTATCCTTTGTAAACTGACAGTCATGATCAGATGGGCTGTTAGGTCAGAGCTGAGACTATTACAGAGAGGTTTTATAAATAAGCAGATGAAGCAAGAAGAAAAAAAAATAAACATGATTAAAATAAGATTGAAACAAATAGTCGAAACCAACAGTCAAAAATACTGGGAAAAAATTCCCAGAGAAACTTTTTCCTTGAAAAAAAGTACAGACGATTACATAATTACATAACTAACAACTAAAAAAGATGGCTGACAAAATCATGTGATCATGCCCAATTGCAGCAGGGGAACACAAAGCGCACAATTGCTAGTGATGCATGATGTTGTAACAACTAAATAGTAGCATGGTGATGCTGTTTGATTTCAGAAATAATTAAGCAAAATGACACCTTTTATTGGCTAGCTAAAGAGATCACAATAAGCAAGCTCTTGAGGAAACTCAGGCCCTAGAAAGACCTCAAAAGCTTGCATATTGTAATCTCTTTCGTTAACTAATGAAAGGTGTCATTTTGCTTGACCTCACACTACATCCATAATGGCTAACACAGTATAATACCCTAGTACTACAGAAATAATGAACTAAATATTAGTAAAAACAAAACATAAAACAAAAGAACAAAATATTAACATTTACGCATATGCCACTTACTCTGTTTATTATCATAAAATAACTTGAACTTTTATCTAATATTTTTTCCCTAACTTAAAGGATTTAAAAGTAGTCAACAGCAGAGTGTGAACCTTCCTAATCTGACCATATAATTATAGACAAAATGCCTTTGATTACATGCAAATATTTTTAAACTAACAGCTTATTGTATTTGAGAGATGATGTGAACTTTGTATTGTGAAGAAATAACTTTAGAAATGTATTAGTGTTGTAATTTAAATTAAAAAAAGCCTTTTTTTCTGAGAGGAGATTAACTTTTACAGAAAAGCAGGTGGTGTGGTGTACTGGTTAAGACTTTGGACCTCAAACCCTGTGGTTGTGGGTTCACATCCTGCTAGTGACAATTTGTGATCATAAACATGTCACTTGCCTCTGCTCTGATTATAAAACCAAAAGAAATGTATCCAATTAACTCATAAATGTTATTAGTTGCCTTGGACAGAGGCATCAGGTGAATAAATTAAAGTTTTGTGTGATTTTATCGATGTTGCTAGTTGGAGTGACTCCTGACGGGCTGTACAGTAAATAAAATTTTAGTTTTGGGATGACCACTTTAAGAATTGATTATCCTATTAACAAAAATGCATCGGGATCTTTACTGGTTGCTGCAGATTCATTAAGTGTTTTTGAATACACTCATCCCACTTTAGACCTTGTTACAAGTACCCTTCAATTCTAGTTATCTCAACTTTAATCCTAATTATTTAACTGTTCAAATGAATAATTTAATATCAACTGAAATATTGGAAAATCAATATCCTAGCAAATAAGAGTCACACAGTGCATTTCAAAAATGCAGAATCAGCAAAATTCTGTTACTGCACTTTCTAAAATTTTGAAGAAGGATAGGACACTTTCAGCCAACTAATTCAAAATCCATTTCACATGAATTTGGCACAAAAGTCACCTAGTTAATCAGATCATCTCCTAGTCCCTGCAACTGCCGCACTTGGTGCATTTGTGAATGCGCTTCATTAGTGGTCACAATTTAATTACAGATAAAAGTGTCATCTCTTCTCATTTCTCTTTTCAGTGTCTAATTTGTACCAGTGCAGAGACCTTCCATCTTATTTACCTAGACTCTTTCTCGTTTCTAATCATCATTTATGAATGTTTTTTATTTTACCATTTTATTTTGAAAAACACCCTTGCTGATGACAAATGCAACTTGGAAAGAAATGGGGAAATATAATGTAACTGGATAGTAGGTGTTGTGTGCATTATAACAAAGTGACAAGAAAAAAAGGTAAAAAATAAAAAAAACGAGTGTATAAGAAGCAGCACTGTACTTTCCTCAATGTTTTCCAAATACGTAAATACCAATCTTTTGATTCTTTGTAGTTTTTTATGTGAATGTACAAGTTAAACATTCCCCAGGGTTCTTCTTTGTAATAGGAAATCACTAAACCAGGCCATAAGCTTGGGTCTGGTTCCTGGTAGTACTAGAAATGTGTCAATAAATACCTGGAGCCTACACTTGAACACTTGAACTGTTATGAGGGAAGTTATACAATAAACCGAATGGTCACAACACAAAAAATTATGGACAGCAGACACAGTACAAAGCATTGTAGAAAACAAAGAACGATATATCAGCTTCAGATAAGTAATCTTTAGTTTAAAAATAGGGCTGTAGATATGGGGTGTGTGGTACTGCAGGAAAATTTTAAACTGCATAATGGCCTAATGTCTAGATCTAGGTGTTTTTGCATACCAAGTAAGAGTCAGAACAGCTCTAAAAAGAGAATTGCTTGTGCTTATATGACGTTAACCTGCATCCAACCCTGCAAGGAGGTCCTCCAATTTGCAGGGAAAACTCAGGGGTTGGTGGCAGGATTGTCACTCCAGTCACTGTAAAAAACTCTCATGCTGTTCCATTCCATTCAAACTAGTGTGGTGCTGAGGTGTCACCCGGTGTACAACTGCACTCTGGTCCTAATTTGAGATCCTGCGGTGGTTTGTCATGTGGTCTGTGTGGCAATGCTCTGTATCAGTGAATGGTCTCAACCTTGACTTCAATCCTGATTATATAAAATTAAGATGGCAATGTGATATGGAGGAAAATTCTGCGGTTCTAACTTTTATTTTAGATATTCTAAATTTTCTTGTTTGCTTTTCAATTTCTTTTTTACATTGCACAGCATGTCAGCTTTGTTCAGGTTCTTATTTTCTTAAATTGTTTATTACTCCTTATTGTAGAATTTAAATACTGTAAGTGCTTGCAATTTGCCATTCAGTCTAGTACAAATGTTATTCAGTTTTAAATTAGAAGAAATCATTACACAAAATATCAAAAGCAAGCAGTGTTTGTCAAGTTCATGATAACAAAGGCCATAAATAATGAGAAATCAGGATTTCAACAGCCTTATTGATACTTTTCCAGATTGGCACACATTACACATACACAACAGGGACTAACCCTCCTAAGACAGCCATGTCTAGGAACCATTGAGAAATGTAAAGGAAATAAGCCAGGCTAGTAGAAAAGCAGGTGATATGTCCTTTTTGCATATGCCATTAGTGATATGGAGTTAATTTACATTCCCTTTCCACCATGAATTGGAACGTTCTGTCAAATTTTTCTCCACTTGTGAACTTAGAACAACTGATTGTGGATCAAAGCAAGATGCATTCTTTAAATGGAAAACTATTAGGAAATTTGCCTTCAATAGAAATCATACTATTGCACTATTAAATGGAATTTGGTATTTTGAAAACTAGATCAATCCAACTGCTGATAATGCAAATTTATGCAGAACATTAAACTTGAATACTGCAACCTGATGTTGGCCATCTTCTTGACTTGTTCTGTCTTCTTAAAGGAAAATTGCATTCAGCTTTAACTTATTTTTTATTATCATGTATGGATTAGTAGTAATTAAATGTGTCTCTACCATTAAAGCCTTGGTTCACATGAGAATCCATCTCGCAGTCTAAATGGCCATAGATCCCAGACAAGGTTGCCCTGAAAAGTAAAGATATTCAGCAACATCAGACAATGTAGGCCCCTCCTGAGACCAAAAGCCATTGCTGCATTCACATGTTAAGAAAAACAACGTGCTGCCCTGTGGGAAATGTCAGATGAATGTCCTTCCAATTGGTAGCTTGGACTTTACAGTTGTATTGTAATACAACACTTATCTCTAACTACATTATATATAATTAAAATATAATAAAATCATTCAAAAATAGCATTTTTGTCGCATTGTTATTAGAAATGATGTCACATCCAGTTAATGCATTTCACATGATCTTTAATTTCACAGAAAAAAATTGAGCTAACTACTTTTTGTGCAGATTAAGTGACAAATCAGCAACTTTGTTCATTTCCCAAAACTATGACCAGAAATGTATGTTAAGATAGAAAAGTGGTAAGGTCTAACATCACCAATAGTAATTTAAAGCATCTCCATAGTGTGTGAAAGTATCATGTATGGTATAATGGCTCATTAGATCACACTGACATGTAATGGATGACCATGTTAATAACATCATCAGTCAAAACAAAAAAAATTAACTCAAAGAGCAGACAAATCCAGGTCTTGTTCAATTAGGAATTAGACAACTGATTCTTAAAAATCTAAATCAAGTTTTCTTAGAAAATGGCAAATATGATGTCAAGATGCTGTGGTGAGATTTAAATTTTTCATTGGCAGTAAGTGGTAAATAACAGGAAAGTAAAAGAAGCCACAGGAAGGACAGCATTAACAATTTAGCAGCACTGTTTTGCTGTGATTCAAATGAGCAGTAATTGTGTCATCTGTAATGTCCCTATTTTTATAAATAAAAAATAAACATTAATCTTATATTTCTGTGAAAACAGAGAAAACGATTCCTGCACTCCAATTTAAAAAGCCTTAATGTTACCTTTGTCCTGAGCAAACTGAGTCTCATAATGAAGCTTTTCTCAAAGGATGTAAACAGCCATCTGGTTGAAACTATTACAGGGAAAGGGGGCAAATAACAATAACAAGATGCATACTTTATGTATTTCCACCTGTACTGCAAAGCTATTGGGATATGAGTAGCTTTAACAGTCCTCTCTGCTACTATTGAGGAGGTAGATGTTATTTAACACCCATATTTTAGAAATGCTATTTATAAGCCTCCCCTTTGATTCTCAGCAATATGACAACCCAATGACATTTCCTCCTCTGTTTTACAATGTATGCTTCCTGTCTAAAGGAAATTAAGAAGCTTTAAAATATGTAAAAAAAAAAAAAAAAAAAAGGAAAAAAGAACTACTAGC
The DNA here is from genome assembly GCA_026402145.1 of Polypterus bichir lapradei. Lineage (NCBI taxonomy): Eukaryota > Metazoa > Chordata > Cladistia > Polypteriformes > Polypteridae > Polypterus > Polypterus bichir. Next base: position 223,856 of record JANRMT010062805.1, read on the forward strand.
CCAAAAATAAACATTTGGCATTTGTGTTGTAGGGTGTGGCTGGGACCCTTACCCGGCTGGGACGCCTCCACGCTGAGAGGACCAGGGGAGCAAGCGTGGCCAGTATGTTACCTCCACTGAGACGCTAGATGGTAACCCCCCTGGACTGCAGTGGTGCCTCTGACTCCCACAGGGCTTCATTGGAGTTGGAGTTTGGTGCAGCCCTGTTGGGATCCGCAGGCACCGCCAGGGGGTGCTGCAGCTGTTACTGAGTTACTGAGCCCTTATGGGCAGTCCTTCCACCACACCCAGAAGTGCTGTTAGAAATGAAGTCATCAAGCACCTGGAGCACTTCCGGGTGTATTATGAAAGGAGCCAGCAGCCACTACTCTGAAAGCCAGTTGGGAGGAGGAGGACGAAGCTTTCAGAGGAGGAGTGGAGGAAGAATAAGAGACAAAATTATTGTGTGGAGTTGTACTTGTGGGGACTGTGTTGTGCCTATGGGAACGGGGAAGGCGTTGCCGACAGGCGAAGAAATAGAAATTAAACATTTATTTATTTTATCAGTGTGTCTCCCGTGTCTGTCTGTGTCAGGTCGGCACTCATATAGCGACTTTCAGTCACAGTGTGCAAATGTGTTGGTTAAAATCAGCAACATTACCTCCAGACAACTATCTTTGAAACATAGATGATTCTGCCTACTTTCATCCTTTTTGTGGCCACATACAGATTTTTGATGTCTAAGGTCTCCTGATGTGTTTGTGTCAAGTTTCAAGTTTAGTGTGGTTCCAGAGTTACAATTCATTAGCAGGTGCATACAATCAAGCGTTTAGGTATGCAGTCTCTTTTGACAAACAAATAGACCTGTCCATACTGAGGAGCTCAGAGGTTTTAACTGTGTCACTGTTATAGGATGCCACCTTTACCACAAGTCAGTACATGAAATTTGCATTCTGTTAGATCAGTGGTTTTCAAAATGTGGGGCAGGCCCCCCTAGGAGGGCGCTAAGTAACAAAAAGGGGGGCATGAAGATGTGAAAAAAAGAAAACAAGAATTGAAAATATGAAAAATACATCTATTGAAACCAAAACAAATTAACTTAAACTACATTCTGATACTAGAAAAATAAATATAGAGTTAGATAAATGTCGATAAAAGTTAAGCAGTGCTGCGCCGGGCCGTCCACAGAATGATTTTTTTCTCCAGGTCCCCGTCTTGAACCAGACGGAGCATCGTGCCGACAACGCCACTGTGGAACTGGCCCCGGACACAGACAGACGGACAACAGTTTAGCACCCATCACACTCATTTAATATATACAATATTTACAGTATTGTCGTGCTCAACCCAGTGCCTCCAGCACCGATCCCCCAAAGTCCAGGCCTCACAGTCCTTTGTGCCTTCCTTCTGGCCACCTCCACTCCTCTCTCTAGCTCCGTCCTCTTCCACCCGACTCTTGCTCTTTAGTGGTGGAGGCTGGCTCATTTTATAGCCCACCCGGAAGTGTTCCAGGTGCTTGACCACCTGGTCCCAATTGCACCTCCGGGTGGGGCTGATGACTCGTCCAGCCGGGTTGTTGAGTCTCGGCAGCACCCCCTAGAGGCCACCCCATCTCCCAACCAGGCTGTGGAGGACTCCAGACCATGCAAGCTCACAATGCTACGCCACTGAATGCTGAAGCACATAGTGTGTAAAAATCACCTATACTTAGTTGCATCACTCACACAACAGAGTTCCAAACAACCTCTGGTAGTAACATCAGCACAAGAACCTAGTATCAGAAGCTTCACAAAATGGATTTCCATAGCAGAGCAGCTGCACACAAATGTGCAATGCTAAGTTTTGCCTGGAGTGGTGTAAATAATGCTGCCATTGGAGTATGAAACAATGGAACTGTGTTCTCTGGAGTGATGAATCACACTTCACTATCTGGCTGGATGATGGATGAATTTGGGTTTGGTGGAGGCCTGGAGAACACTACCTTCTAGACTGCATGCTGCCTACTTTAAAGTTTGGTAGAAGAGGGATAATGGTCTGAGGCTGTTTTTCAGGGTTTTCACTGTGTCCTTTTCTTCAATGAAGGTTACTGTTAATATTACAGCATAGAGCCTTTTCTGTTCCAGCATTATTGTGCCCCTGTGCACAAATTCATGTCCATAAAGATATGGTTTGACAAGTTTAGTGTAAAGAAACTTGAGTATTTTGCACAGATCCAGACCTCAACCCAGTAGAACAGCTTTGGCATAAATTGAAACACTGATTGCAATCCAGGTCTTATCATTCACTATCAGTACCTTTTCTCTCCAATGTTCTTTTCGCTGAATGGGCAGAAATTCCCACAGAGACAATCTAAAATCTTGTTGAAAGTCTTTCCCAAAAAGTGGAGGGGGCTTATTGCTTCCGGCAACAATGCATATAGTCCATTTGTGAAGGGGACTGGGGCTTTCAATTGTACCTCACAAATGATAAGCTCACACCGATTAAGTCCCTGCCTTTAATATACACAACCCAGCTCTACTACTGATAGATGTGATGTTGGAAGGGTCATTAAAATACTGGTGATTTGCTCCTGGAAGACAGTGCCATGATGCTTATGGTAAGAAAAGGAATGTAAAGATGTGGGGTTTAGAGAACCAAATTGTCTTGCATCTCCTTTGATAGTCAACACAACAGTCAGTAGTGAAGTCCTCAGACTGGTGCAGGTGTGATTGATCACGGCCTCTGGCAGAGCACTTAGAAGATGATCAAACTTAACTATAGAGGAAATAAAATATTTTAACAAGGCTTTCGTAGATGAACCTGTGGAAGGATCATTATAGAGCCCAGAAAGGGGAGAGCAGAGGGCTGCTGCATCCACTTGACTCCATCTCCCCACACTGGTCTTCCTCTTAAGCTAGCATCCTGCCAGCACCTAACCTCCTTTTTACTTGTTTCCATTGGAGCAATGCTATGGTATCTATGGTTTCCATATTCCTAACTGACTGAAAGGAAAAAAATCATATGTATTAGGCTCCTATGTAGTAGCTTAAGATACTTCTTTTCTATGGTATGAGTGCACCCTATGCATTACAAACAAACAAAATTTATAATATATACATTGTAAATCTGTTTACATTCTGTTTGACATTTTCAGCACAGAATGTGCCCCTAACAAAATGCCATGAGTGTTCTCATGTTTTTCTTGGAGAATTTATTTTAAAGCAACTGGGATCTGGGATCAACTGTACTAATTCCTTTCATTATTTTAAACAATTCATTCATGTCACCTCTTAATTTCTGTCATAATGGGGTGGCCAACACCACAAAAACATGCATTACTTCAAAACAGCTGAGTGGGTGTTGATGACTTTTTGAATGTATATTACAGTTAATGAAACTTAACATACTGTATAGAGCATATGAAGGCTGAACATGATGAATACAGGATAAATATAGAGAACAACAAAAAACACAGTAGCTTTGACCAGCGTAATACAGCATATTAGTGATTGAATTACTCAACATGCCAAACAGTTTATTAAAGAGGAAGAACTACCATTTATGGTCCCAACTTAGCAAGGAGTTACTGCAATTGCATAATCTAATCAAACACAAAAACAACAAAATCACGACCTAAAAGAACAGAGAATTTTTTGTGGCACTTGCATTTCAGCCACCAATAACAGAAGGCTTCAATTTATAACACATAAAGATTTATTTTCATACTTTAAGCCATTATACAAATATATGTGGGCAGCATCGAGTCCTATATGCAAATGCCTCTGGGAATACCTGTAAGAACGTGTATATCTTAAAATTGGCAAATGTCTCTATTGTTGGGAGTATTTTTCAAGATAAGGAAAACAGTAATGAGCCTGTTGTTGATGAGTTTCCTCAGTGGTACGATCAATGCTCATTATGGATAAATGCCGTATCTTTCTAAGAATAAGAATATTTTAACATTCCTGTGCTCCTCCACTCCCAGCACTAATTAAAGGACAGAGTGAGGTGTAGGAAAGACTGGGATTTATTGTGCACACACAGAGGGATAACAATAAATATTGGAATTGGCAAGGTGAATTTTAAGTTGGTTAATTATCAGTTTTAACTTTGGTATTTAACCAAATGACTCAGCAAGCCTAATTTATTTTCCTAACCTTTCTCTGTTGTAGGAGGGTTCGTCCGTCGAAAGACTTATATAAAGGTAACTATGGAACTCTCATTTTAAGAAACAAAATAATAACGTTTATGATAACTGCTGCATATTTGCTGTATATATACTAGGGCTCTTTGCCCCCTGCTCGCTTCGCTCACCCACCCCCAAGTTTTGGTTTACCGGATATATAATTTAAAGAGATTGTTATTTTCATGGGAATTGTTACATATGCATTATTTTCACTTTTATTTAAAAACCTTTGTAAAAATAATACTTGTCTTTTATTTCCAGCCCCAGGCATGGTTAAATCTCTTTCTCACAGGATGTATAACGCTGCTCGCATTGTGAAAGGGGGCAGCTGCTGTTGCACTGCCCATCGATCATTTTAAAGCCTGTACAGCCGCTGTCCTTTTTGCCACCTTGTGTCTCTGCTGCTCGCATTGTGATCGCTTCTCCCTGATCATAAATATACACCTGACCGAATTGTGTTTTCTTTGAAATTAAACTTATCGTTGTTTTAACTGTTGCGGGACCACAGATTCTCATAGCGTATGGTCTATTATTGTGTAAATCTACGTTTTGTGCATTGAATGATGCAAAGGCGAAAAGACTTTGTTTTCTGCTCTTTGCCTTTTATTTCTGACCTTGCTTTGTTCTGCTATTTTTTCAATTACACCTGGTCCTGATGATTATTTCCGTTTGTTTGTGCTAATGCGATCTTTACTATCTATTTTTTGATACTGTATTGACTGACGTAATAAAGTGTCACAAAAGTTTTACTTGAACAATCGTCGACTTCGTAACCCCAAACACAACTTTCTAGCACCCTCTCCAACCCCTCATCCCCCAGGTCTCGTCCAATTTATCGCATCAATCAATACCCCGCTATCAGTCTTCCGTGCTGTACTCCTCCCTCCCTCAATAGGATCTAACAGTCACTTAAAACAAAAAAGGCTTCAACCTGGCTGGAACGCTACAATCCATTTGAATTTTATTGCTTTCATATTTTTTACCTTTCTCTGCATGTGTATCACGCCATCATTTGTTTGAGCCTTTCGAATTCCACTGCTTTCATAATCTCTTATCTGCCTTTTTTTCTCTCCAACGTTTTTGGGTCTCTTTTCCCTGCACTGCTCTTTCTTCTTTGCTTAGTCGTTGACGTTTCATCTAGGACGTATTATCCTTATACGCTTTATATATGCGCACAGCACAGGATCTGTGTGTACTATGTGCTTTACATGACTGAGTGTTTTGCTGGCCTTGCTCTTATTTGATATTTTTTGCGTCTCACGGGTCTTTTAAGTGTCTTCCGAGAACATTCCCGAGAAGATCACGTCTCGTCGCCCTGCTTTTCCTTTCCAGGATTTTTTTTTATAATAGAGAGATACACTCACCTAAAGGATTATTAGGAACACCATACTAATACGGTGTTTGACCCCCTTTCGCCTTCAGAACTGCCTTAATTCTACGTGGCATTGATTCAACAAGGTACTGAAAGCATTCTTTAGAAATGTTGGCCCATATTGATAGAATAGCATCTTGCAGTTGATGGAGATTTGTGGGATGCACATCCAGGGCACGAAGCTCCCGTTCCACCACATCCCAAAGATGCTCTATTGGGTTGAGATCTGGTGACTGTGGGGGCCATTTTAGTACAGTGAACTCATTGTCATGTTCAAGAAACCAATTTGAAATGATTCGAGCTTTGTGACATGGTGCATTATCCTGCTGGAAGTAGACATCAGAGGATGGGTAAATGGTGGTCATGAAGAGATGGACATGGTCAGAAACAATGCTCAGGTAGCCCGTGGCATTTAAACGATGCCCAATTGGCACTAAGGGGCCTAAAGTGTGCCAAGAAAACATCCCCCACACTATTACACCACCACCACCAGCCTGCACAGTGGTAACAAGGCATGATGGATCCATGTTCTCATTCTGTTTACACCAAATTCTGACTCTACCATTTGAATGTCTCAACAGAAATCGAGACTCATCAGACCAGGCAACATTTTTCCAGTCTTCAACTGTCCAATTTTGGTGAGCTCGTGCAAATTGTAGCCTCTTTTTCCTATTTGTAGTGGAGATGAGTGGTACCCGGTGGGGTCTTCTGCTGTTGTAGCCCATCCGCCTCAAGGTTGTGCATGTTGTGGCTTCACAAATGCTTTGCTGCATACCTCGGTTGTAACAAGTGGTTATTTCAGTCAAAGTTGCTCTTCTATCAGCTTGAATCAGTTGGCCCATTCTCCTCTGACCTCTAGCATCAACAAGGCATTTTCGCCCACAGGACTGCCGCATACTGGATGTTTTTCCCTTTTCACACCATTCTTTGTAAACCCTAGAAATGGTTGTGCGTGAAAATCCCAGTAACTGAGCAGATTGTGAAATACTCAGACCGGCCCGTCTGGCACCAACAACCATGCCACGCTTAAATCACCTTTCTTTCCCATTCTGACATTCAGTTTGAAGTTCAGGAGATTGTCTTGACCAGGACCACACCCCTAAATGCATTGAAGCAACTGCCATGTGATTGGTTGATTAGATAATTGCATTAATGAGAAATTGAACAGGTGTTCCTAATAATCCTTTAGGTGAGTGTATATGGCCGGGGCCCTTGCTCGGCCAGAACTCCTTTTCATTGGAAGGACCAGGAGAACAAGTGTGGACAAAGCATTACCTCCATTGGAACCCTAGATGGCAGCCCCCCTGGGTGGCAGCGGTGCCTCGGACTCCCGCAGGGTTTCACAGGAGATGGAGTTGGATACAGCCCTTTTGGGATCCGCGGGCACTGCCAGGAGGTGCAGCAGCTGTTCCTGAGCCCATGTGGGTGGTTCTTCCGCCATACCAGGAAGTGCTGCCAGAAGTGGGGCAACGAGCATCTGAAGTGGAGGAGGAGTGGAGGAGAATAAGAAAGAGAAGAGAAAGGATTGAGTATTGTGTATTGTGTGTTCTGCTTGAGACTTGTTGTGCCTTTGGAAAATAAGGAAAGTGTTGAGTGGCTGCAACGCCCACTAGAGTTGTCACAAAATATATATTAGTATAAATATATATTTATATAAATATGTATTTTTATATATATACACTTGACTTGAGCATTCATAGTTTTCATACTCTTTCTCTGTACGTTTAGCATTCATTTGCTCAGAGGTTGATGCGTTTGCTGCTTCCTGAGACAGCTTTTCTTTTCTCCACCCTAGCAGCCCACTTCTTCTCTTCTTTCATCTGCATCTTATCGTGTTAAAATTGATTAACTCAGTGTTTGCATTGCAATTACTTAGTACGTTTTCTTTCATTTTTACATAAGCTGGCACTTACTGTAAGTCTTCAATCTGCCTCAAGAATGATTTAAGATATGAAGAGGTAGGGGAAGTGACGGTGAAGGTGGTAGGGATGAGAACGGCGCCCATACACACACGCTGCATGGCTGCCCTGCTGGCTGCTGCCAACAGTTGATTTTACAATAAAATAAAATAAAAATAAAAAAAGGAATAAACTTGAATGTCAATCATCACCCCGAAAGTGGATTGTAGACGTCACGTAGTATATGTGTACCAAATTTCATGTCAATAGTTCAAATGGCTTGCGAGCTACAGGTGATTTAAAATCCTGGAGAGACAACCAAACAGACACAGTAGTGTATTATATAAGAAGACATTGGTATTTAAGATAGGACCCAGACAGACAGACAGACAAATATATAACATAGGCTGGATGTTTACTTGCTATTTAGAGTTTTAATTTACCTTTGCATTGATTAATAATTGTATGATTCCAAGTCTTCAAAGTTGATGTCTAATGTTGTGTGGAGTTGTTGCTTTCTGCTGCTTCAGATTCAAGTGGAAGATTTTTAGGCCTCTTGCTATGTCGTCTGCAACTTAGGAAAAATCATTACTCTTTCAGGCACAAGAGTTTAGATTCTGAAGTTCCCTTCTTGAAATAAAGGCTGCTACTCAGCCTTTTCAGCCCACTGGCCCAAAGCTTCACTTGGCAGAGAGTCTCTGAATTTCTAATCCACACAGAGAGAGAGAGAGAGTGAGGTTGTCAATTTTGAACTCTCCAAAACAGAGAGCGACTTATCAGCTTTTAATTTCAGAAGGTCATTTTGCAGAGTGAGAACACAGTTTTCCAGTAGGGCAGATTGCCCTAAGGAATCCACTGGGAATTTCCTCAGAGAGAGACACCTGTGAAAGCCAGATTGTCCCCCCAGAGAATATCTTCAGGATGGTGTGGAAAGTTTTAAGGGACTGTATAACTTCTCATTGGATTGATGTCACTTCCAGTTACAAAATCAGTGTGTCCTTACAGGTGATTTCTTCTGTCCAACAGAGATATCATTCATTGATTTACAGCTGTTGGTTCTTGCTTGATTCCATTTCACACTTTCTGGCTCAAGTGGTTTGCAGAGGGGCCTCTGGAAATATGTCATCTCAACATTTGATTTACACCTTTGTTAGCAGATGAAGTACAGACAGATCCTGGTACAAGCTGGAATTCAGTCACCTAGTTTGGAATGCAAGTGGGAGAATAGAAATGTCTTCCAACAATCATTGGTAACAGATTGACCTTTGGTATCAATATAGAACAAATCTTTAAAAAAGGAAAATATAGCTTTTCTTCATAAGGAAACTTAACAGATTTGTTGTAGACAAAATTAAAAGGGAACTTTTTATCAGTGTTTTATTGCATGCTGGCTTTTACATGTTGATTTGGAAACTGTAGGGTTAAGAATTAAAACTATTTGAACAAGATTGTCAAAATGAGTTCTAAAATTATTGGCTTGCGGGAGTTCTCTATCTCTGAGTTGTTATCATATTCAAGTTAGTAATGACAACCAATGACAACGTCTGTCTGATAAAAGTCATCCTCTGTTTTCTAAGTTTGATTTTCTTTCTCCAGCCTTATATTTAAATTGTTAAGAGTTAAGAGCAATAGATTTAAGAATACGTTAATCTCCAGACCAGTAAGTATTTTGAATTCTAATAGTTGTACAGATCCTGCTGAATTCTGAATTACATTGTGCATTGTTGGAGTGAAAAAATCTTATTTGTAAAACTGGATGAGTATACTAATTATATCAATGGTTGTCATTTGTTGCTTTTGTGTGTAACAGTATCTTATGTTTGTACTTTCCTGCTGCAAATTTTTTTCTGGGATAAGAATATTCTATTTATACATGAAATATGTTTTGCTTAATCTAGTTATGGTTTCCAGAATTATTTGGCCAATAGTCAAACTTGTTTGCCATCTCTCTGCTTCATCTTGCAATTTAATGTTTAATTACTCATATTTTCTAAGTTTAATACTACATTTGTAGTGGTTGAGGGGATGCTAATACTCACATCATCCAAAGACAGTGACTTGTTTATTTTATCGCGGGGACTCCAGGAATACACCCAGTCTTGACCCAGTAAACACACTCATGCACACAGACACTGTGCAGCTCATGAATAGATAAATAATAAAGAATAAATCAATCAAATAATAAGAAGAACAAATAATATTACACAAAATTGTGTGTACAAAAGCCCTCCCTTGATTGCCGACAGTGATAATAATTTATATACATTACACAGTAAACAATAAAAGTTCAACATAGTCCAGTATAGCGGGAGCAAATCCCTGTGAACAGCCCTCTGAAAGAAATGTAACCACATGGGTGTGCTGCTGAGCCCCAAACTCAAGACACAGTAAAATAACACCCAATAAAAGATATTTATTCTTTCAACAGCACCTCCTCATGATCCTCTTTCCAATGACAGGGCATTAATACACAAAATATACAATTCTTCCACCTTTCTACCTCCTCTGATTGTTGCCCACTGCCTTCCATTATCTAATTCTATTATGTGAGGGAGCAGACTCCTTTTAAGTCAGACCCAGAAATGCTTCCGGTGTCACGCCATGTCTTCGAAGAAGCACTTCCGGGCATTAGAAAAAGTCCCTCTCCAACAGCACCCTCTATCAATATCAAGGAATTTTGGCATGGCTGCAATTCCGGACTCCAAGCCTCAAGCACCCCTGTGGATGGCTCGACTGGGCTACCATACAAGGACCATTGCCACCTATCGTATTGGGGATGGAAAAACTCCCAATCCCCAGCTTTTATCAGACCATCTATTAAATCATATCAGATAGGTACAAAATTATTTCCTCGTCCCACCAGCCAATTCACTTGTGTCATCGTACTGGAGTCCCGACCGGGTAATGAATCATCCTCTATCCCAGCCGGGATGTCCATTCTTCTCCTACAAAAGTTTTGTCTTACCAGGTTCCCATATCCAATCAAAACAAAATCACAAGAACAAACAGGTATAGGAGAACACATACATCCAGACAAAACTGTAAGCTAAGGTAGTGGTAGTTGTAATCCAATGGCACGTGTGATGAGTAGAAACAAAAACTGACAAATAATCGCAATTTCCTTTTTAAAGAGTCTGACTAATCTTCCCAGCAACCCCTGCACCTTCTGAATCTGCCCAATAGCGTCATATTGCCAGGGCTGCTGAGAGATGCAGGCTATTTTTAGTAGCACACATTCCCCGCCTCCAGGTCGTTGTGTACAGGCAAACCAGGCTTAAGGTTGGAGATGTGTCAACTTTCTTAATTCCTGGTAAACACAGTGGATGGGACAAACCATTTAGGAGCCAGTATAGCAGTACATTTTGAGGCTTTAGAGACTACCTCATCAACCAAGAACTGATCAGGCTTGTGCTTCAGGTTGTACTAGGTGTCTGGACTAGGTGTTATCATCCTCTCCTTCACCTATTGTGTAATGAGGTGGATGGTCTGGAGCTGATCATGAATAGATGTGTCTGGTTTAGGTTGATTGTAATCAAGTACCCTTTCTAGAGGACCTGTAAACTGTCTGCCTAAAGCTAGCAATGTAGAGGTCTTACCTGTAACCTCATGCACCATGTTCAATGTGAACCGGAGTTCACAGCATTGACACATTATAATAACAACTTATAATAGCACACCCTAAACGCAAACTGTAGGTGACACAACACACACCTGGTTAGCCTAGATGTGATCCTTGGGCAATTACATGCCCAGGTCAGACTTCGGTGGCTTATGTAGATTTCAATTGTTGTTCACTCTAGCAAATGTCACCACTTCTCAACACCCCATACAACAGCAAGGCATTCCTTTTCTTGGGTAGAATAAATTATACTTGCCACCTTTCAAAGACTGTGAGGCATACAACACAACTCTTTCCTCCCCCTGATCAATTTGGGAGAGGGTCGTGCTGAACCTAAGGTCACTCTCGTCTGTGTGTACCTGGAAGGTCAATGCTGGATTCAGCTGTGCCAGGTAAGTGGTAATGATAAGGCCTTCTTCGGAGCATCATAAGAGTCCTGGCACACCTGTGACCACTTCCAAGGAATAGTGGAGATGCAATGTCAACAAACCCCTGGAGACTTTTTACATACTTGGGCACTGGGTAGTCCACGATGGGCTTGATTTCAGGTCTTCCTGAACCCCTTTCGCTGACACCATGTGGCCATGGGAAGGTCAAGTGGTCTTGCAGAAATCTACAATTCTTTGTGCTGAGTGTGAGATGAGCCTTGTGCAGTGTTGAAGTTCTTCAGATGCTGTTGGACAAATGTGGAGAACACAATGATGTAATCTACGTATGTAGACACAGCACATCTTCCTGATGATCCCCTAGAGGACCTGCTCCATCAGCCATTGGAATGATGTCCTCAAATTTTTTAATCCAAATGGCATCATCCAGAACTGGAACAACCCCTCCAGGGTAATGACGGCAATCTTCAGATTCAGAGAGATCACCAAAGCTGCTGCATGCAAGAACTTGTTCAGCTCCCTATAGTCAACACAGAATCAGTTGGTCCTATCAAGCTTTGGCATGAACAATGCAGGACTATCCCATGGCGAGGTGGAAGGCTCAATCACACCTTCTGCCAACAACTGGTCGACCCACTCTTTAATTATTATTCTTTTCAGAGGTGACACTCTATAAGCCCTGTGCTGCACAGGGGTTTGCCCATCAATCTACACTCAATAACCCATAATATGAAAGTGATAATATGTTTTCAGAAAGGTTTGCAAATTTATTAAAAAACTATAATCTTTCATTTATATTAATATTCAGACTCTTTGCTTTGGCACTCCAAGTTGTGGTTAGGAGCATCCTGTTTGTTTTCCTTGGTTGTCCTTTTGTAGAGCACCTCTTCTCTCAGCACTTCCGGGTACAGCGAAAGTGCTGCAATAAAAGGCCCTGAATTTTCTACAGCATCCTCTGGTTTCATCCACGGAACCTAACAGGGTTGTACCAAACTCCAACTCCCATGAAGCCCTGTTGGAGTTTGTGGTGCAGCAATAACCCATGGAGGCTTCTTTCTAGTGTTCCGGGGGAGATAATGTCCTGAGCATGCTCTGTCCTGTCACTATAGAGGCGTCCAGGTCGAGTAAGGGCCCCGGCCATCTGCCACACAGCCACTCCCTCGGCTGAGCCATGTGGGGTGAAGAGGCCCATCTCACAAGGACTGTCTTCCCCCAGGAGGGGCTGTAGTAGTTGGGCAGTACATTGCAACAGTCATTGCAACACAGAAACAAGACAGTGACATGGAGACACTGTGCTGACACCAATTCCTGACATCCACTTTCATCCTGTTCAGGTAATGTCCCCAACTGTGGCCTCGGCAGTGGCATTCATAGCACAACTGCCACCTCCTGCCTGTGACCTGTGGGAATGGAAGCAGGATGGGAACTCCTGCTCCACCTGATGCCCAGTCGAGGTTGTCTCATCTCTCCGCACCTGTAGAATATTTCTGGAAAGCATTTTGACTGTTTATGTATATGTTACAAAGAGGAAAGAAGTCAAAGTGGTTTGTTCTTAGACTGTAACCATAGCCAAGTCTATCATATAGGCAAACTAAGTGGTACAATTGCGAAGCAGATTTTTCAATTGGTGGTTTGGGGGGGGGGGGGTAGGTTTGGTGGTTGGGGGTTGCTATCTTGTTAACTAAACCTCAGTTCATGTAAAAAATTCAGACAGTGTGGCGTAAATGAGAATAGTTTAATTGCCATATCTCCTAGATGTGCACTTTATTAAAACTATAAAAACAGACTATAGATTAAATAAATAATTTGCACAAAGCATCATTAATATGAATATATTACCATTTTGCAGCCATAACACTCTGACAATTCAGTTCTGCTCTTCCAAGATCTTAAATATGGCCTTATTAAATGTTACAGCATTAACCAACAAGACCTTTTCCATCAGCGATCTTATTAGTGGTAGGAAAATTGACTTTATTACGTTAAGTGAAATGTGGCTTTTCTCTGATGGTGTGGCTGTATTAATTGAATCTGCACCTCCGAATTACAGCTTTACTCATGCGGTTCGGCAAGTTAAGAAAGGTGACGGTTTAGCAAATATTTATTCAAGTCGGCTAAAATGTATCTTGCTGTTGTTATTCAAGGATTTTCTCAGTCTCTAGTATTGTCTGTGTATAGACCACCTAAATGTAATGTTTCTTTCTTTCAAGAATACTCAGACTTCATCATAAATAACTATGACAAGTTCCTAATTGTTGGCAACTTTAATTTTCATACCAATAATCAGATTGACCCAAAAGCAAAAAAAAAAATTGCAAACCTCCTGCACTCTTTTAATTTGAGCCAGCATGTTAGTCAGCCAACACACAAATGGGGGCACATGCTGGAGTCAGTGATTACTAAAGGATTAAAACTTGATGTTAGGCAGATTGTTGATATTGGTTTATCTGACCATTTTCTGTTACTATTTAATATATAAATACTAATAGATAAAAACTTTATTTGATTCATCTGCAGCATCAAAGTTTACAAACATTTTAAGCATCCAGTCCGTTTGTAGTGCTTACTACAATAGTGATAACAATGTAAGTAGTAAGGTATTAAATTTTAATGTTAAAATGTAAGCTGCCGCTGACATAGTCACTCCTGAAACAACAGTTAAAAAATCCTCCAGCACTGTTACACCATGGAAGACCCAAAGAGTGTCTGATTTAAAGAAAACATGCTGGAGAGCTGAGCATAAATGAAGAAAAACTAAATTGATTGTCCATTATGAAATATTGAAGGCTAAAATAACAGAATAAAACCACATAGTCTATCTTGAGAGGTGGTGCTATTTCTCTAAAATTATAAATAACAATGCTGGTAATCCGAGAGTTTTATTCTTGTTTGCTAATCCAATGAAACTTGTGAGGCTTTCGCTACATTTTTTAATCACAAAATGAATGATATTAGAAATAGTATAGTACATCCACCCAATACTGATCCTATTAAACTCCAGTATTCCATTTTAAGCGGATTAAATTCTTTCACCAGGATAGATTTACCTGATTTATATATAATAATTTCTCAACTGAGACCCTCCACCTGTGTCCTTTAACCAATATGAACAAGTTTTTTCAAAGAAGTATCCAGCATGCTAATTGATAGTGTTCTTGACATAGTAACTTCATCATTAGATATAGGGGTCTTCCCAGACTGTCTTAAGACTGCTGTTGTTAAACCCCTGCTCAAGAAAACTAATCTCCACTCCTCTGTTTTTGAAAATTTTAGACCTATTTCTAACTTGCCTTTCTTAAGTAAAATCCTATTAAAGGCAGTCATTAGCAGTTAAATGTTCACTTGAATAAACACTCTATTCTTGACAAGTTTCAGTCAGGTTTTAGAACAAATTGCAGTACAGAAACTGGACTTGTTAAAGTAATAAATGGCTTGTGGATAAATGCAGGCATAGGCCGTTTATCTGTTCTCATCTTCCTAGATCCAAATGCCATATTTGATACCATTGGTCTTATCCTATATTCTTATAAATCACCTTAGTCAGTGGGTGGGCCTCTCTGGCAGTGTGTTAAATTTATTTTGAGTTTTACTTAACAATTACAAAATTATTTGTTAGTTGTGGTAATTATACTTCGAAGACACATGATAGTCTATATGGTGTCCCACAAGGATCTATCCTGGGTCCACTGCTCTTTTTGATCTACATGCTTCTATTAAGTCAGATTATCTCAAGATATAACGTGAGCTACCACAGCATACCACTATGCTGACAAAACACAACTGTATTTTTCAATAGCGCATGACGATCCAGACTCTCTTGGTTCACTGACCCAATGTCTTATTTGTGTTTCTGAGTGGATGAGTAGTCATTTTCTCAAACTAAATAAGGAGAAGACAGAAATCTTAGTGAGTGGCAAAAATTGATATAATGAGGATATTACAAATAAACTTGATCAATTAGCCTTAAAAGTCAAGACAGAGGTAAAAAAAATGAGGGGTAATTATTGACTCTGACCTAAATTTTAAATCACATATTAATCAGATCACTAGGACAGCATTTTTTCACTTAAGAAATGTAACAAAAATTAGATCCCTTGTAACTCTGCCAGATGCTGAAAAAATAGTTCACACTTTTGTTTGTAGTTGACTAGATTACTGTAACGCACTCCTCTTAAGACTACCCAAAAAAAAACATCAATCGATTGCAACTAGTGCAGAATGCAGCTGCCAGAATCTTAACTAGGAAAAGAAAAACCGAGTGCATCTCTACAGTTTGGATGTCACTACGCTGGTTACCTGTACCATTTAGAGTTTAAAATAGTGTAGCACACTACCATTTAAAATACTGCTTATGGTTTACAAAGCCTTAAATAATCTTACTCCATCCTATATTTTGGAATGCCTGTCACCTTACACTCCAAAATCATAACCTTCTTCGAATGAGTTTTTGCTTATAATTCCAAAAGCTAAACTTAAATGAAGTGGTGAGGCAGCCTGCTGCTGTTATGCACCTAAAATCTAGAATTGCTTACCGATAGAATGTTGCCAGGATAATACGGTGGAGCATTTTAAAAAACTGCGAAAAAACCATTATTTTAATATGGCTTTCTTATAGCTTCATTTTAGTATAACCCTGATATTCTGTATATGCATTTAATTATCATTTTTATCATGGCTCCAAAATCCATACTAACTCCTACTTTCTCTGCTGTTCTTTTTCCGGGTTTCTGTGGCGGTGATCTGTGCCACCACCATTTGATCACGGCACCGTGCAGTCCCTACATTGAAGGATTGAAGTCCAGATGTCCACATGACCATCATCATCTAATTCTTCCACATGAAGCCTGAAAACCATGAGGACTGATTTAGATCATTTATGTTAGGTAGAATGCCCAGTGGGTCTCATGGCATTGGAACCACTGAAGATTGTTTTTTTTTTCTCCAGCCCTCTGCAGTTTTTTTGTTTTGTTTTTTCTGTCCTCCCTGGCCATCTGACCTTACTTTATTCTTTGTTAATTAGTATTTCCTAATCTTATTCTTATATTTTTCTTTTTTCTTTCTTCATCTTGTAAAGCACTTTGAGCTACATTATTTGTATGAAAATGAGCTATAAAACTAAATTTTGTTGTTGTTGTAAAATAGACATAGCCCATGGTGTTGGAAGGGGATGGCTTTGGGTGATGTTTAATGCCCATCCCCTGATTTTTCCCCGACTCCCTGCTCTTAATGTGACTCAAGTGAATCTTTGAATCTTCCACTTTTTTACCTGTATATGACATCCACGTATGACTCATGTGGACCACCAAAGTCTTGCTCTTTGACCTGACATTTGGGTACGATCATGTGAAACACCAAAGAGGAAAACCGCTTTATGATCTACAATAATACGTGTAGTAATTGCTTCCAAGACACCGTGGTTTGGCGTGGCATTTCCACGTTTGCCTAGGGCAGCAAAAAAGCTAGAGCCAGCCCTGGCCATAACATTGGGATGATTTTAGTGCAAGCAGGACTGCAGTAGCAGTGAATGTATAATGCGTTTCCAAGCTGAAACACTAGACAACAAGAAAGGCATCCCATGTTGGCCATTAAAAACGGGGGGGTTATAAATAGTTAAGTTTTGAATAGCTTTGTTATTTTTTTCTTTTTTGTATTTTGTCTAAATAAAAAGATAGCACACTACCTTTTAGTTCTCCATCCCAGTATTTTTTTTTTAGTCATAACATGTTCACTACAATAGTTTCATACCACTAGAAAGTCAGAATTTTTATTTGCCTATTTTAGAGCTTCCTTTACCCTAAGACAATGATCAGCCTCAGCATTAAATCTACTGACCGATGAAGTGAATAACATTGGTCATCTAATTAAAATGGCACCTGTGGGATGGAGGTGGAATGTATTAGACAGCAAGTGAATCGTCAGTTCTTGAAGATAATGTGTTGGAAGCAGGCAAAATAGGTAAGCATAAAGATCTGAGTAACTTTGATAAGGGCCAAACTGTAATGGCTAGAAGACTGGGTCAGAGCATCTCTAAAACATCACGTCTTGTGGGGTTTTCCTGTTATGCAGTGGCTAGTATCTACCAGAAGTGGTCCAAGGAAGGACAACCAGTAAACCAGCAACAGGATCATGGGTGCCCAGAGCTCAATGATGCTCATGGGAAACAAAAGCTAGCCAGTCTGGTCTGATCCCACAGGAGAGCTACAGGTGCGCAAATTGCTTTAAACCTAATGCCGGCCAAGAGAGAAAGGCATCAGAACACACACTGCATCACTGCATGTGGGGCTGTGTAGCTGCAGACTGATCAAAGTGTCAATGCTGACACTTATCCACTACCAAAATTGCCACAATGATCATTTAAGCATCAGAACTGGACCGTGGAACAATGAAAGGAAGTGGTCTGGTCTGATGAATCAGATTTGCTTTTAGGTGTGCTTTTGTTATTTACTGTACCTGGAAACAGGATACATTATGGGGAGAAAGCAAGGTGGCAGAGGCAAT
Source organism: Polypterus bichir lapradei (assembly GCA_026402145.1). Lineage (NCBI taxonomy): Eukaryota > Metazoa > Chordata > Cladistia > Polypteriformes > Polypteridae > Polypterus > Polypterus bichir. Next base: position 241,773 of record JANRMT010062805.1, read on the forward strand.
GTGATGCTCTAGGCAATATTGTGCTGGAAAACCCTGGGTCCTGACATTCATGTGGGTATTACTTTGACATGTACAACCACCTAATGATTGTTGCTGAACATGTACATCCCTTCAAGGCAAAAAGTACTCCTTTGAGGCATTTGCCTCTTTCAGCAGGCAAATGCTATGAAGCTACACTGCCAAAATTGTTCAGGAATGGTTTGAGAAAAATGATAAACAGTTCAAGGTGTTGACTTGCCCTTCAAGTTCCCCAGATCTCAATCTGATTGAGTATTTTTGGGACGAGCTGGAAAAACAAGTCCTATCCATGGAGTCCGTACCTTGCAACTTACAGAGCCTAAAGGATCTGTTGCAAACATTTTGGTGCCAGATAAAACAAGACACCTTCAGTGGCCTTGTGGAGTCCTTGCCTCGATGGGTCAGAGCTGTTTTGGTGACACGAGAGGGACCTACACATATTATACAGGTGGTTTTAATGTTGTGGCTGCAGGTTGTGCAGGTTAATCTCTTGTATGTCAATTAAATGGATCTATTCTTACTATCATTGCAACTGTTTACTGGCTCCCTAAACCAAATAGTGACTTTCTGAATGACTTTGCTGTTTTCCTTACACACTTATCTACTGTTTCATCAAACATAATACTTCTGGGGGATTTCAATATACATATGGATAATATCAATGTCCCTATTACTAGAGACTTTACATCCTGCCTTGAGAGTTTTGGATTCCAGCAGCACACTGATGTTCCCATTCATGCTGTTCTGGAGTTAACCCGCTTGATTGTACTGCAGTTGAACTCCCCACAACTGATCAATTTCTTATTTCATTCAATGTTAAACTTGCACTTTCCAATACTAAGCTTTCCCGTCCCATGTCTTTCTGTAATATTAAGAATATTAACTTTGACTCTCTTTCCTCTAGTATTGATTCCTTTATAGACATTGATAATTGATTCACTCCTGAAGAGCTGGTCTCACACTATAACACTGGACTTAAAGGTATACTTAACTTTGTCGCTTCATTAAAAACTAGATATGTTTCTTTTTCCTTTTCTTTTCCCTGGTTCACGCCTGAACATTGGCTTTTGAAAGCCAAAGGCTGGACTCTTTGTTCACAAAGAGATGTACAAAAACCATACACTTTATTACAAGGATTGTATTTCCCAAACTAAATCTAACTATTATACTCTCATTATTTCTTCCAATGAAGGAAACACCAAGTCATTGTTTTCACTAATTAACAATATCACACAACCCCCGGATTCTTTACCTTCTCACCTTTACTCAACTGAATTTTGCAATTCCCTTATGTCCTTTTTTAATAAAAAAATCCAGAAGATTCACCAGTCTCTCTGTACGGATTCCTCCAGTACTGCATTTGAATTTAACCCACCAACTCACTCATTTTCAGCTTCATACCTTCTCAGAAATCTCAGATCTTGTCTGTAAGTCTAATCTATCCACCTGTCAACTGAACCCACTCCCTACAGCTCTGCTCAAAGCCTGCCTCCCCTCTCTGGTCCCCCTTATTTCTGCTATAATCCACTCTTCTCTCACTACTGGTACTGTTCCTTCATCTTTTAAAATTGCTGCAATAACCCCAATACTGAAAAAAACTGGTGCCAATCCGACTAATTTCAGTAATTTTTGTCCTATTTCTAATCTACCCTTCATTTCCAAAATTCTTGAAAAAATAGTGGCTATTCAACTTCATTCTTATTTATCTCAAAATAATCTATATGAACAGTTCCAGTCTGGTACAGAAATGGCACTTAGAAAAATTGCTAATGACATCCTTATGGCAGCTGATTCTGGTTTAATTACTATTCTCATCCTCCTTGATCTGAGTACAGCCTTTGACACTATTTGTCACACTACTCTTCTCAACAGATTTTCTTCGATTGGCATTACCCACACACCACTAGATTGGTTCAGATCCTACCTCTCAGGCCGCACTCAGTTTGTTCAGCTTAAAACTTTCACATCCCAACCCACCGCTGTTACTTCAGGTGTGCCCCAGGGCTCTGTCCTAGGGCCCCTCCTTTTCTTTTCATTATTTACCTCCTTCCCCTTGGCAATATCTTTCATAAGTATAACATTAGCTTCCACTGTTATGCTGATGACACCCAGCTCTATCTCACTAGCGAACCTATTGCTTCCTTTCCACCCTCCTCCCTTACTGATTGCATAGCAGAAATCAAATCCTGGTTTTCTTCAAACTTTTTTAAATTTAATAGTGACAAAACTGAGGTTCTCCTCATTGGTACAAAATCAACATTATCCAAAACTGATCATTTTTCATTTGTTATTGATAATTCCTCTGTCTCCCCTTTCCCACAGGTTAAGAGTCTGGGTGTCATCCTTGACAGTACTTTATCCTTTCAGGCCCACATCAATAACATCTCCCGGTTTCAATATTTCCACCTGCGTAACATTAATCGTATTTGCCCATCCCTCACTCCCCACACCACTGCTATCCTCGTTCATAGCCTTGTTACTTCTCATCTGGATTATTGCAGTTCCCTTTTCTTTTGTCTTTCTTGCAAATCTCTTTATAAGCTTCAACTGGTCCAGAATTCAGCTGCCTGCATCATTACTAGAACCCCCTCTATTCACCATATCACTCCTGTTTTGCAGCAGTTTCATTGGCTTCAAGTTCAGTTCTGAATTCAAGTCAAAACTCTCCTACTAACTTTTAAGGCTATCCACAACCTTGCCCCTCCATATCTGTCTGACCTCCTCCATGTTGCCATTCACTCCTGCACCCTCAGATCCTCTTCCTCCATCCACTTGACTGCCCCCTTCGTCCATCTTACCACTAGCTTTGGAACTCACTACCACTTGTGCTTAGAAATATTGAATCATTTTCACTATTCAAATCTAAACTTAAAACTCATTTGTTTAAGACTGCTTTTTCTCTTTGAATACAATTGCTCTGTCTGATTTTAACTTCTGTATTTTACTTTTGTTTATAATCTGTATTTTGTCTATTGTTTGGTGTCCTTGAGTGTTTAGAAAGGCGCCTACAAATAAATAAAAAAAAAGTATTATTATTAACTGGATAACCAGATTAAAATAATATGTATATGCCTATCACTGTCAACATTTGAAACAAAATGGATGCTAACCCTGGAGAGTCCATTAGTCCATCACAGGGCACCACTCATACACCTGCAACCCAGTTTAAAGATATCAAATAACCTGAGGTTCTAAAGAATCTAATTGACAAACTCCATTTTAAAATTCTGTATACCACTTTCACTCTCTCTCCTCCAGCGGTCACAGAAACAGTGAGTGCGCTCAAAAAACAGCCTCAGACCCATTTTGCTTTCCATAAGTATATTGAATGCTAGTCAGGATGAACTTATAACTGCTATAACCTTGACTGTATCATGGTGAGTGGTTGCATGTTGCAATAGCTCAATGTTTATGTTCTGTTTTTTAATACACATGACTGTTGCTAAATTTCAGATGCAGCCTTGTCACAGCCTTTCATTTTGGGTAATTATGAAGCTGTTTGATCCAATTAAGTACATCTATAAGCAGTTTTTAAATTATCTTATCATTGCACTTAAGAGAAGGTAGGTTACTTGCGCAATGTTGAGCTTCAAGAGGTGGTGCGCATGCAGACAGGTGGAAGCTTGTATGGCAGCCAAGCATCACATGTGCATAAGTGTGGTAAGGGATCAGTATAACTGCATGGAGAAAAAGAAAGTGAGATGTTGACAGAGAAAAAGATAAACCCTAAACTAGCTGTGGCTCCAGAGAGAGTGTGGAAGAAGGTTAAAGGTTGCCTGCTTGAGATTGACAGCGTTGTAAGCCTGGTAGCATGTACTTCCATTTGTGGGGATTGATGGGAAACCTGCAGGGACTGGTGGGAGAAATCCTGCAGATGTTTAAAATAGCATGCCAGATGCTAGGGTGCATTTTCTTTAACTTCCGACGATGCTTTGCCATCACTACAGCATTGTCCTTCTGAACAGCCTTAGTAAAGAATAGTAGAGTTACTATATTTGTTCATCTTCGTGTTCAAGGAACCTTTCTGAATTACCTGGCAAGAGAAGGTTATGCAGTGCTAGGAGCAAAGGGAGACTCCAATTTATCTGAGAAGGTGAAGTGTGACATGGAACAGATGAAGTGAGCTGGAGAGCTATAGCAGCTTTCTGATTTACCACTGTGCAGGTAGAGGAGACCTCTCATCTATCGTAAAAGTGGAGGTGACCAATTTGGAGCAGGTGTGGCTAGCTGCAAGTAAGTGGATTTCATTTAAGTTTAATCTTTATGTCGAGAAGATGTCTTTTCCTGAAAATACCTTTGGAGAAAAAGGTTGGAAAGGGGATTGGAGGCTTTAAGTTTCTTAACTTTTATTTTGGGAAGGTTTCTTTTTCTTTGAATGAATCTTTAGAAAGAAAGGGTGAAAAAGAATCGGATTTTTCAGTTTTTTTCTCTCTGTTCTTCATTTATTTCTTTTTATGATTTTTCCTGACTTCAACACACTTGAATATTTTAGTATTTTTGGATTGTTTTTCTTTTCTTTAGCAACATTATAAAGTGTAGTTTAGTCTTTGTAAGTGGATCCCTCTTTAACCATGAGGTGTGAGAGAGTTTTTGCCACGTTTTTATTTTTTGTGGTGATTTGTCTGGTTTGCCTGAACACAGCTAATGTTAATGTGGTGAGCAATGTGAACTGGTTCTTGGTTTATTCATGCGATCACTTGCTGACACTGAAGCCACAAAATCTTTTTGGATATGGCTCTGCTGTTAAGGAGAGAAATGAAAAGGAAATGCTGTGGAAGAGCGAAACACTGGGGGAAACAAGCAGGTTTGAATGTGCAACAGGTGGCTAAGAGTGAAACGAGTAGAAGAAGATGCAAGCCATATCCTCCTCCCATTAATATGGACAATGTTAGATCACTTGATAATAAGATTGATGAGCTTGTGGGGCTGATTAAGTACAATGGGGTGTTTCGCAAGTGCAGTTTAATGTGATTTACGGAGACATGACTGCCTGAGCTTATTCCAGACTCTGCAATGGACATTGCTGGCTTTCAATGTGTGCTGACGGATAGAATATGGGACTGAAGTTTAAAGCACAGAGGCTTTGGGTTCGCTGTTTTTGTAAATGAACGATGGTGCCACCCTGGTCACATTGTGAATAAGGAAAGTATATGCAGCCCCAACATTGAGTTGTTATTGATGGGACTATGCCCATACTGCATGCCCAGGGAGTTGTCTCATGCAATCATCATTGTTGTTTAAATACCTCCGTCAGCTAACCCAATGATGGCATGTGATGCCATCCACTCAGTCACCACAAGACTCCAGATGAAACTCCCGGATGCTTTCATCCTCATTTCCAGAGATTTCAATCACGTTTCCCAAAGCAGCATGCTTAGTACCTTCCTCCTGTTTGTCAATGGTCCCACCAGAGAGAATAAAACACTGGATTTAATGTATGCTAATGTTAAATGTATGATAATGTTGGTATTCCATCTCTGGGCAGATTGGACCACAACCCGTTATACCTCTTACCTCTTTATGTGCCACTTGTGAAGAGACAGCCATTGTCAGGCCCATGAGGTGGTCATCAAAGGAAATCAGTGTAGCTCTGCAGGACTGTTCCGAGGCAACAGATTAGGATGTTCTTTACGGGTCTCATTTAGAGAATATTGATGGACTCACGGACTGTGTCACAGAATATATTAAGTTCTGTTTGGACAATACTGTGCCTTTAAATTCTGTATGCTGCTTCCCTAAAGCAAGCTATGGATCAGCAAGGACATTAAAGTTCTTTTAAATGAGAAGAAGACAGCATTTAGATCAAGTGACAGTGAAGAAACAGCTGTCTGTTAAAATAAGAGGGGAGGGAAAACTATAGGAAGAAGCTGGAACAAAAGCTGTAGCATAACAACACTAGAGAGGTGTGGAATGGCATGAGGCACCCTACCCTGCAACTCCATGTCTGTGGCTTACAGTGTACCCCTGCATACCACCTTTAGGGCCTCGTTTGCTTACTATTTCCTCTCCAACCCCTCATTACAAGTAAGGGGTATGTAAAATCACTTCCTTTTCCCCCTTACTAGCAGAACCCACCTTAAGCTCCTCTTCTGTGTATAACATTGACAGAAGCAGACCATCCATAACCTTTACTGAAGACCTAGCCATGAGAGAGTTACTTTATTCTGCCAAGGTGGCAGACCCTAATGGCATCAGTCCATGGGTGCTTAAGATCTGTGCCTCACAGCTCTGTTGAGTATTACTAAGGATTTTCAACATGAGCTTGAGTATTCAAAAGGTGCCAGTGCCGTGGAACAACTTGTCTTGTTCCTGTACCAAAGAAGGCACATCCTAGTGCTATATCTGACTACAGGCCAGTGGCACTCATCACACATATAATAAAAGTTTTTGAGAGACTGGTCCTGGAAATACTTCACCCCTGGCCAGGTCTGCATTGGATCCCCTCCAATTTGCCTATCAGGAGAGGATTGGGGTTGAAGATGTCATCATCTACCTGCTGGAACTGTGCCTACAGTCACTTAGACTAGCCAGGAAGAACTCTTAGGATTATGTTCTTTGATTTCTCATGTGCTTTTAATACCATCCAGCCAGCCAGACTGATACATAACCTGTCTGCAATGCAGGTGGATGCTCCCTTAGTGTTCTGGATCATGGACTATTTAACTGGAGGCCACAGTATATATGGCTACAGGGCTGTGTGTCTGACAATTTGCTGTGTAGTACTGGTGCTCCATTAGGGACAGTTCTGTAACCTTTTCACCTTGTACACTACAGATTTTAGCTACAACACAGAGGGCTGCCATCTGCAGAAATTCTATGATGACTTTGCAGTGCCAAGTTATAAACCTATTATTCTGCAGCAGTCAGTTATCACCAGGTCAATGAGGAAATGGTTTAACAGGTTTGACTGTGGCCTTCCTGTTCACAGTTTACCCACCCAAGTGCCTAGAAAATCTGTGGGGTTCAACCTCTCCCCCATTGTGCCCCCTCTCCATTTCACATTACTCTGCAAGACCATATACCACTCTCCATAATCTTCCCACCCCCTCACCTTCCATTCACATTTCTACATACCAACTGCCAGTGTCTCTGTCCTCATGCATCAGCTACAGTAACTTTCAGTAGCCTTTCAGTCAGCTTTCCAAAAGACCTTCACAATGGACCAGGTGATGAAAGAACAATGGAAACTCCCTTAGCACAAAGCAGCCAGACCTGATAGTGTTAAATAAACTCAATGTACTGAAGGATTGCTCTGGGTAACTATGTGTAACTCTTCAGTGTATCTTCAGTCTGAGTCTGACCCTACAAAGGGTTCCAGCTGTTTGGAAAACACCTTGGGTGGCATCACAAAATATTGCATACGAAAGTCCTACTGTAAATGACTACCGCCTGGTGGCTCTAAAATCACACATTATGAAGACTTTGGAAAAGCTAATACTAGATCAATTGTAACCCCTGGTCAGAACAGGATTAAACCCTCTGCCTACCAGGCTCACATAGGAATGGATGATGCTGTCATGTATAGAACCTAGTTCCATCTGGAGAAACAGGGTAGCAAGGTGAGGATATTTTTTTTAGACTTCGCTAGTGCATTCAACACCATATAGCCCAAACCGCTGGAAGAGAACTTTTTGGTCAGTAAGGGTTGATGATACTACAGTATTATTCTCTGCATAATGGACTAATTAACTGGTAGACCACACCTTGTGCAGCTTAAGGACTCTGTATTAGACAAGGCCATGAGCAGCAAAGGGGTTCCAAAGGGAAATACTGCCTCCCTTTCTATTTACCCTGTACACCTTAGACTTTACAGTAAATACAATACAGAATCATGTTATCTTCAGAAATTTTCTGATGTCACAGCCATAGTTAGGTGTATCAGTGGTGGGCAGAAGAGTGAATACAGCACACAAGTGAAAGACTATGTTGAATGATGCAATCTCAACTCAACATCGTTAAAACAAAAGAGGTAATCATTGATTTCGGGAGGGTCAAGCCCACTCTGCCCCTAGTTCTTTTAGATAGTGAAGATGTGGAGGTGAGGACATACAAAAACCTCACGGTGCATCCGAATGACAGGCTTGAGTGGAGTACCAAGCTGTATACAAGGAGGGTCAGATTCACCTCAGTTTCCTGAGGAAGTTGAGGTTGTTTGATGTATACAGGCCACTCTTACATGCTGTCTATCAGTCTGTAGTGGCCAGTGTATTTCACTATGAGGTAGTGTGCTGGGGACATAACATTAGTGCAAGCGATGACAACAGACTAAATAATCTTTAAAATCAGGTTGGACTTGCTGGAGGAAGTGGTAGAACAGACAGTAACTATCCTGTCCTGAGAACGTTTATAAGAGCTTTAAGGATCTGGCCATTCACAAAAACCCTGTTTCTGAAATGCTATGTAAAACTTATTTTAGTTAGAGAAACTGAGATATTGGTCATTGAGAAACTAGGTAGGTTAACAAATGTACATTACTCCATTAGTAACTCAGTTATTTGGCCATGTAAACCCCTAACCAGGTTACAATTAAGGATTTTGTTCTCTGTTTGTCTGTTGCACTCTGTTAGCCTGCACATGTAACATGTACAAAGGTTCAGGAGCCACAGGTAGAAGAGTCCACAGGATCAATTTCCTGAGGAAATTGTTGGGACGATTGCATTATTTAATCTCCTGGGCCCAGTTGTTCAAAAGTTCTCAGATCAGATTTTGGGTATTGGATTTGGTTCGGATATTGGATTAGATCACATAATCCAATCTTGGTTTTAATCAGGATCAAACCCCCAGTCCGTGTCATTTCGAAATCTTTTAGTAGGATTGTGATTACTTTGCTCCAAAAAATCTGTATTATTCTGATCTCAGCCATAGGGTGGATTCAGGGTGGATTTCAGGAACAAAATATAATTTAAATTTAATTTAAATCTGTCAAATAAACAACATTTATATCATGTAGTATATACACTGTCAAACTTGGGTCACAGAGTTGCACAGGAGACTGGAAAAGGGATCAGAATATTTATTGCTGAACTGGCAGGTACAGACACAAGACTTTATTCAGAAGGGGATTATCAACAGCAGAAAAATACACAACTGTCAAAAATGGCGGTCCAGGTCCCCGCTCCACGTCAAAAGAACCCAAAGGCTTCTTCATCAAGCGGGTTCAGCAGCTTGGAAGTAGCGACTGGACCAGATGCAGTCTGAGGGAGAGAGAACAGGAGAGTGAATCATTAGGTTGGCCAGGGCTCAGCATTTTTAAATGTTGTAAACTTCGTGCGAGAAGCATGTTGCGTGGTAAGACTGCAAGCCTGCAGCTGATCCTGCAAAGGGGACGGGTAAGAGTGAGTTTCTTTCTCATTGAAATACTGTTTAAGGGGAAGTTTTCTGAATGGCAGCTGTGTTTCTTTTCCTTAGTTTTACTGTTTAACAGAGGGACAGCTTGCATTTAAGAGCATGCAGCTGGCGGCACCATGCGGGAGGAATAATGGAGCAGGGGAACTACTGAACCCCACATGAGCGACAGTCGGCACCATTACAGGCAACTAACCATTGGTGACTCTGGTCACAGCACATTTATTTATTTATATTTTGCACCTGATATGTTTACAATTACAGTGATAAAGAATATAAAATAGAAATTAGGCTATTACACTTTTCAGTACAGTAAGGTAGAAAAAGGATTTTGTCCCCATAAAATAATCCTCCAAATAGCTGACAAAATCAAAAAAAATTATTCAATATGAACTTTCATTTGACACTTTTAATTAATTACAATGACAAAAAGAAAAATAGTTTCTAACAATGGCATCCCTTATTGCATGTTCAGCGAGTCTCTTATTCTAAGAGAAAACTGGAGGTGTGTCTGAATTTTCAGCAGCTCAGGTGCATCACAGAGAAGGACATTCTGCTTGTTAGCAATATTGTGCAGAACAATATAGGCAAGTATTATATTGCATGCTCCTTGTTCCTCAGAACTCCATTTAAATGCTCAAAAGAATACCTGTATCTTGTTCTGCAATGAGCAGTGTTGAAGCCTGCCTACTCAGGTGTGTTTAGTGCAAGAAAAGAAAAAGTCATCAGGCATAGTAGGCACTGTCTCTTAATATTATGCCATCTGATCAGTTGGTTTGGACCTTTAGATTCCTCAAAAATTTCGATCTCCGGAATTTCAACATTTAGGGCCCCCCGATACTGAGGAAAGTGCTGCATGTGAACCCAGCTCCTCTTCTGGTGGAAGTACTGCAGACCTTGTTTCCGGAGCTGTCCAGGCACCTCCTAGTGGTGGCCATACACCCCAACAGATTTGAGCTTCTAATCCCCAAGCTCGTGGCCCAGATGCAACCCGTTTGGGTTTCTGCCTTCTCATGTCCCAAGGTATAAATTGCTCTTCTCCTAGTACCCTGCTCCTCGGCCATCCATCACACACTCAAATACCTAAAAATTCTTTGCAAGGACTCTTTTTATACTGAATGAAATTTGCAAGCTACAGTATATTTTCATGTTCATTCTTTCATTTTCAACTTTTTACAGCATGTTTCCTATTAGCTGAATTAACAATAATCAACCAGCCATCTTATTCCATATTAGGCACAGAAAATCTGATATCACTTGAAAAGAAAGTTTCATCTGTGCAATGTTCAGGGGTTGATCACATCCTAATCTTTCAGTTCTTGTGACAGCGGTCCAATATTCTATGCCGTACCCCCCACCACAAATGAAAAAAGATGTCAAGCCAAAGAAAACTGAGCAGGTAGATTTTTATTGACAATATCAAGTGGCTTGGCAGTCTTCACTTTGACCTTTGAAGTTGTTGCCTGTGCCTGTGTGGCAGGGGTTCCAATGCGTTGATCGCGATCGACCAGTAGATCGCAAAGGTAGTGCAGGTAGATCGCGTTGCATTCAAAAAAAATTTTTTTTAAACGTTAGTCTATCATATATCCTCCCAATGGCATTTGCCAATTGATTGACATACAGGGTGGCCAGTCTGAGATCTCTTTTTTTCTGTCATCCCGCACGCATGATCAAACACGCGAGCTACTGAAAAACTCCGGCTGTGATCTAGTTAGCCTCCCAATTTATATCGACTAAAGAAGGGATTTTAAAAAAAAATTGTTTGGGGAGGGTATGGGCGGGATGTGGAATTGGAAGAGGATTTTTTTTCTCTCACAATGTCACAATCGAAGTGCGTTTGTCTGATCTGTCAATCTATCATTGCTATTCCAAAGAAGGAAAATGTGCAAAGGCACTTTCGAAATGTTCATAAAAACTAAGAAACTGACTTCCTTCTGAAAAGCAATCTGAGAAGGAGAAAGGAGAGGGAACTAAAATCACAGTTAATCGGACAGCCGTCATTTTTCACTCGGCTGAATTCAAAAGCTCCTTGACTGCATTATTCGGCTCTACTTATTTATGCGAGTTAGCCTTTTCAAACATGAAGATTATTAAATCCAAATACTGTAGCGACCATAAATGTATTGAATTGCTATTGTGCCATAAAGGTTATTCAGTTATGCAAGTTATGACAACATATATTTTATGTATAAAGTATACTCAGTATATATATACTGTATCCATAAGAGCATCCATAAAGTATTCACAGCGCATCACTTTTTCCACATTTTGTTATGGTATAGCCTTATTCCAAAATGGATTAAATTCATTTTTTTTCCTCAGAATTCTACACACAACACCCCATAATGACAACGTGAAAAAAGTTTACTTGAGGTTTTTGCAAATTTATTAAAAATGAAAAAATTGAGAAAGCACATGTATATAAGTATTCACAGCCTTTGCCAAGAAGCTCAAAATTGAGCTCAGGTGCATCCTGTTTCCCCTGATCATTCTTGAGATGTTTCTCCAGCTTATTTGGAGTCCACCTCTGGTAAATTCAGTTGATTGGACATGATTTGGAAAGGCACACACCTGTCTATATAAGGTCCCACAGTTGACAGTTCATGTCAGAGCACAAACCAAGCATGAAGTCAAAGGAATTGTCTGTAGACCTCCGAGACAGGATTGTCTCGAGGCACAAATCTGGGGAAGGTTACAGAAAAATTTCTGCTGCTTTGAAGGTCCCAATGAGCACAGTGGCCTCCATCATCCGTAAGTGGAAGAAGTTCGAAACCACCAGGACTCTTCCTAGAGCTGGCTGGCCATCTAAACTGAGCGATCGGGGGAGAAGGGCCTTAGTCAGGCAGGTGACCAAGAACCCGATGGTCACTCTGTCAGAGCTCCAGAGGTTCTCTGTGGAGAGATGAGAACCTTCCAGAAAGACAACCATCTCTGCAGCAATCCACCAATGAGGCCTGTATGGTAGAGTGGCCAGACGGAAGCCACTCCTTAGTAAAAGGCACATGGCAGCCCGCCTAGAGTTTGCCAAAAGGCACCTGAAGGACTCTCAGACCATGAGAAACAAAATTCTCTGGTCTGATGAGACAAAGATTGAACTCTTTGGTGTGAGTGCCAGGCATCCCGTTTGGAGGAAACCAGGCACCGCTCATCACCAGGCCAACACCATCCCTACAGTGAAGCATGGTGGTGGCAGCATCATGCTGTGGTGATGTTTTTCAGTGGCAGGAACTGGGAGACTAGTCAGGATAAAGGGAAAGATGACTGCTGCAATGTACAGAGTCATCCTGGATGAAAACCTGCTCCAGAGCGCTCTTGACCTCAGAATGGGGCGACGGTTCATCTTTCAGCAGGACAACGACCCTAAGCACACAGCCAAGATACTGTATCAAAGGAGTGGCTTCAGGACAACTCTGTGAATGTCCTTGAGTGGCCCAGCCAGAGCCCAGACTTGAATCCAATTGAACATCTCTGGAGAGATCTTAAAATGGCTGTGCACTGACGCTTCCCATCCAACCTGATGGAGCTTGAGAGGTGCTGCAAAGAGGAATGGGCGAAACTGGCCAAGGATAGATGTGCCAAGCTTGTGGCATCATATTTAAAAAGACTTAAGGCTGTAATTGCTGCCAAAGGTGCATCGAAGTATTGAGCAAAGGCTGTGAATACTTAAGTACATGTGATTTCTCAGTTTTTTTATTTTTAATAAATTTGCAAAAACCTCAAGTAAACTTTTTTTACGTTGTCATTATGGGGTGTTGTGTGTAGAGTTCTGAGGAAAAAAGTGAATTTAATCCATTTTGGAATAAGGCTGTAACATAACAAAATATGGAAAAAGTGATGCGCTGTGAATACTTTCCGGAGGCATTGTATATTTAGCTGCTAAACTGTCAGCCGCCATATTGAACTTCCCAACGTCACTAATTCTTCAACTTCCCGTGTAGGTAGAAGGCTGACCCCATCTTCATGAAATTTAGTAGGCGGCTTCCCTGCGCTAACCGAAACCGATATACGTACTTATTTCGGTGGTATGACGCCACTGTCGGCCGCCATATTGAACTTTCCAACGCCACTCATTCTCCAACTTCCTGTGTAGGTAGAAGGCTGAAATTTGGCAGGTTCATTCCTTACAGCTTACTTACAAAAGTTAAGCAGGTTTCATTTCGAAATTCTACACGTAACGGTCATAACGGGCGACAACGTTCGCCATGTTGAACTTTCTTATTTATGGCCCCATCTTCACGAAATTTGGTAGGCGGCTTCCCTGCGCTAACCGAAACCAATGTACATACTTATTTCAGTGGCATGACGCCACTGTTGGCCACCATATTGAACTTTCCAACGGTCTTTGTTACTTATGGGCCCATCTTAAAGAAATTTGGTAACTGAATCCTACTTGCGTACATATATATGTCCATAGCCTGCAGCTCGGTCACCGTGTGAGGCGGCGTTGGGTCCCTCATCGCAACGCCTCCCACGTTGTTGGCTGCCTGCTTATATAAGGCTGTCCGTCGCTCCGGTCTCTACATTCCCTTCCTTGCTTCGCCACGGGATTCACGTTTCCCTGCTGATGACTACAGCCTTTTTATTTAATCCACAGCTTCTCCGCTGTTTTATTGTTCGTTTATTATGATTATAGTTATTGTGTAGGTATTTTAGACTTAGTTTACATTGTTCAGGTACCCATTTCCTTTATTGTTCAAACCATACCCCTATTAACATGTCTATCGAGGTGATCACCATCGATCAAAGAACTTTCACTTACCGAGTGGTTTCCATGCCCGGAGATGGCACCTGCCTTTTCCATTCTCTTTGTTACATATTGCACGGCCATATCAGGCTCACTCTTGATATCTTATGTATTGAATGACTGGGACAGGTTCAAGGTGTGGACTGATGACGGCACAGGAGATAATTATACTGCACAGGAGCACTATAAGAGTGAAATGCTTAAGCCCTTCACCTATAGTTCAGCATGTGAGTCGATGGCTGCCGCTGAATTGTTCGGTTGTCGCTTTCAAGTGTACCAAAATGGCCAAATACTTTACACCTTTGGACAACTGCCAATGCCTCTTAAATATCTTAGATTCACAGGTGACGATTTCAGTAGTGGACACTTTTATGTTTATGAATGTTTAAACTCTCAAAAGCTGGATGTGAAGTTATCGATGGTCACAGCCTGATGAAGCCTAAAGAACTACATCATCCACAAAAAGCAGAGATGCAATTCTGGGGTCACTGATCTGGAAACCCTCCATTCCTGGGCTGCACCTAAAAATTATGTCCAGAAAAATTATGAATAGAACTGTAGACATAGTAGCACTGGAGGAGACCCAACCCCACCAGGAATGAGACCGAATGGCCAACAACAGCTACTCCCAATAAAACCACGCCTATTCCAAGTCCACTACACATTTTGGGAATATTCTCTTGAACCCTGAAAAATCCTTGTAAGCTTAAAAAGCTTGTCATACCTGGGACAGAATCCATACTGTTCCTCCTGAATCCGAGACTCAACCAACAGAACCTTGGCATAGACCTTCCCAGGGAGGCTAAGGAGTGAGGTCCTCCTAAAGCTAGAACACACCCTCCAGTGCACTTTCTTATAGATGGGGACCACCACCTCAATTTGCCAATCCAGAGATACTGTTACTCAACTCAATACAATATCTCAAAGGAATCCTTCTACTGCCTGACAGTTGAGGTCAGCAGCACTCCATCCCCGCTATAAACAGCATGGGTAAAGCACTGCTTCTCTCTTCCAATTCACCTAACAGATTTCCCACTGAAATTAATTTTCCATAACCTCACCAAACTCTTCCCCCACTAGAGTTTTTGCTTTGGCACCTGCCTGTCAATTGCCTCTGAAGTCCCACAAACTAACCATGCTTAATAGGTTTCATTTTTGTTGTCTGGAGACCCATTCGGGGACAGCCCAAAGGAGCAACTTGGGTTGGTCCTCCTGTGGGCCCACCACCTATAGGAATAGTCATAAGGGTCCAGTGAATTGTGTCCTTGGTGGCAGTCAAAGGCAGATATCTTGGTAATCCAGTCCCTGGCTACCAAAACTGACTCAAATGACAGGTATTGTGACCTGTCTGGTGGGGAAGGGACCCAAGCTAGTGAGGGGGGCATACAGGTACCATCTAAATATAGTCAGACTCACCTCAACACACAGTATGGGCTCTTGAACCAAACTCCTACTGAGGGGCTGGAAATTATTCTGCTCAGGAGTTGTCCAGGGTGACAGGCGTTGGGGAGGTGTGGGCTTACTTATAGGACCCTGGCTCAGCTTGTGTATGTTAAATTTTACCCCGGTGGACGAAAGTGTAATCTCCCTGAAAGTTCGAGTTGAGGGGAGGGCTTTCACTCTTGTCTGTGCTTATGCACCAACAATTGGGCAGGAGTATTTGGTCTTCTTGGAGACCTTGGGGTAAGTGCTGCAAGCTGCTTGCACAGGTGGACTCTGTATTTCTACTTAGGGACTTCAATGCTCACATAGGCAGTGACAGTGAAACCTGGAAAGGTGTGACTTGGAGGAACGGCCTACCCAATCTGAACCTGAGCACTTTAGGCCATAGGTCGATAACTGATTTTGTAGACCAGATGTCTTGGATACTTGGGTGAAGAGAGGGGATGAGCTGTCAGCTGAAAACTGTCTGGTTGTGAGTTGGATCAGATGGCAGGGAAAAATGGAAAACCAGGCAGACCAGGAAGACCCAAACGTATAGTGATGGTGTGCTGGTAATGTTTGGCAGATGAATTTCTCTTGCATTCAGAGGGAGCATATTTTAAGGTCAGTGGTGCTTGTCGTGACAGTCAACCCCAAATCTGGTGGTGAACACCACTTGTCAAAATTTGTCTACTGTGTATTAACTGCTTATTGAAACAGAGTTACTGTAGCTTTCTGGTCATTTCTGTTTCATGTAACTTAACTAAAGCTCCACAAAAGTAAAAGCTGAAAGTCCACTGTACATATTGTAAATCTGCAACTGCCCAAATGCTCAGCTCTTAGCTCAGCAAATGTCTCAAGTAGCAGCACCATTCAGCCCAACACCTTGCGCATCAATCTGTCTCTTTAAACATAATTTATTTCAAAATAATTTGTCTCAGTCACCATATTCTATCTGGATCAGTCCTGTGCAATCCTCTTTCATCAGTTGAACTCAGACCAGTTTTTACTCACAACTATTTCAGGTCTGCAGGCTTTATTTGCTTTCCCATCTAATTTACAGGTCACTTTTTCCATTTGGCAGTTGCTCTTATCACTGCATAAATTAGCCAATTGGATAATGGAAATATAATTCTTAACAGATACACATTCAACATGAATTACTAGGTCAGTGTTACATTTGTAAGGGTTTACATTTTTTAGAATTTTCTGGAAGCAGTTTTGAGGTTTAAGGACAGCTCAATGTGCAAAAAGGCACTCTTCATTCTTAACACAGTTTTCACTAAAGTTCAGTTCCATACACTTTTTTTATGATGCTAGAGAACAAACTACTGTATGACAAAGAAAGAAAAAAAGAACTCAAAATATTACTGGAAGTTAAAAAGCCACAATTCAAAGTCTTAGAATTAAGTAGCACATGAAAAATAAACAGAAACATGTAAGCAAAGTTATAAAAAATGTTTGAAAAATGTTGGTCCTTGTGGCTGACATTAGCAAACAAACTTACTGAGACCTCAGTGGTGCTGAGTTAAAACAGAAGATACTGTATAATCACAATTTCTCCAGTGTGGTTACCAGTCGCAAGCTGTGCTGTAAGTTCTCAAAGAACTCTGTCTTTGCACCAAAGCAGAGATGAACATGCAACTAGTACATAGCTATGATTAGTGACATGTCATTCTGTCATGCAATGAACATAATTTTGCAATGCCACCTTTTCAAATGCAGAAAATGACTGCCCTAAAAGCATACTGTAAGTTGTGTTACCTTTGAAAATTGCCTCTTTCAAACAATAGCAGAGAAAATATTAAGTAAATGAACTTCACGGTAAAAAACATCTCCACAAAGCACATAAAAATAAATCTCCAAAATAAAATGCACAATGAACAGGGTTATTCACTTTACATTTCATTCTCCCTAAACCATAAGTCAGGTCCTGTTATCAGCATATACTTAGTAAACAGGCTACTTCGCCACTTGAGCCAGAAGCTGTTTTCAATGGGATGATGATTCAAATGTTTCACCTCAAGTGCGAATCTTCAAAATGGCTGACTTTACATCAGTCTCCCTACATAAAAAAAACAAGACTCAGATTTGTCAAAACAAATTCACAAAATGACAGGATATTATAGAACAGGTCCTGATCATCAGCTTACAGTGACTGGTAAAGAGGCCTTCATAGTTGACACAAATCAAATTCATGCCTCGCAGTTAGGAGACCCGGGTTCGCTTCCCAGATCCTCCCTGCGTGGAGTTTGCATGTTCTCCCCGTGTCTGCGTGGGTTTCCTCCCACAGTCCAAAGACATGCAGGTTAGGTGGATTGGCGATTCTAAATTGGCCCTAGTATGTGCTTGGTGTGTTTGTGTGTGTCCTGCGATGGGTTGGCACCCTGCCTGGGATTGGTTCCTGCCTTGTGCCCTGTGTTGGCTGGGATTGACTCCAGCAGACCCCCGTGACCCTGTGTTTGGATTCAGCGGGTTGGAAAATAGATGGATGGATCATTTAGACCTGGAACTGAGTAGGAGCCTTGGATTTCTAAAAAGATTCATGATCTGTAGTTTGAAATAGTTTATTAGGCTGTCTTGCTTCAAACAAAATAAAGAAGATACCTGTATTTAAAATCAGAGGAACAAGTCTGAAGGACAGAAAGCTCCGTTTTAAAGTAGATGTCAAAAAAAGGAATTCACACGTGTGGCAAAGTATAGGAGTGAACGCGGGACAAAGTAAAATAGTACTTACTTAACAGAGGCTAAACAGGAAGTCAACAAGACAGACAGATATGCACGCGCGAGAGAGAACATTTAAATAGTGTGGACTGTACCTGAGCAGGTGCTGTTGAATTGTACATGTCCCGATGTGTCTGATTATTGGAAGTCCGCGGGAAACAAAGGCGGATTGGATGGTCAAGATGTCATCTTTTGACCAGGTCTTCAAGCTTTAATGTAGATCTGTGCTACTGATTTATTTAACTGAGTAGTGGATATACGTACTGTTCTTTGTGTATATAGCAGGTGCTTAGTTTATTCTTTTGTTTTTATTTTTGTTTTTGCCTGTCCTTAGTTATCCGTTTTGTAGCTGGACAAAGGAGATGGAAGAGTTTTTTTTTCCTGTTTTGTTCATTTCTTCACTTTTGAATTGGAAACCACTGTAAATATTATAACACCTGCACTGATTTTTCTTTTGGGAAGTGTCTCTGCATTGGACTTTATAAATATTTTTTTGCAAAACATTTATTTGTAGGATAGTATTGACATTACTGGAATAAAACTGATTCCTGATTTTTGAAAATTTTTTTTAGTCAGAGTCTCTCTTACTCCATCCCTTGGTTGCTACTGATACCCCAAATCGGGAGTTGTACAGCCGGGTCCTTACCTGGGGTGTCACCGTTTCAAATTATTTTGCTTATTTTGAGCTTTGATTTTGAATGGTATTTTGCATTCTTTGGTAATGACTAAAGCACTAACATTTTGACTTGTTCTGATTTCTTGATTCCTTTCTTTAAAAATTTCATTGTCTCATTTTGACTCTGTACAAAAACTCACTGAAATAGAACAGTTAATTAGTAATATAGAAAAACAACAAACTCTGAAAAAATGGCTGAACTGACTTCTGATATTTGTAAAAGTAGGTTTGGCACTATTGTATCTCTGGCAAGGGATATAAAGGGGTTTAAAGAAACATAGGGTTTTGGGGAACTTTAGCAGAGAAAAAAAAATCTATTAGTATTGGGAAATTATTTATTCAAGAGTTATTTATGATGCCACTAGCAAAAACAATAGCACAATATGACTGCATTAATTGATTCACAGAAAATTGTATAAGCTTCTTTCTTCTCCACCAGTCAAACATTTAAAAATTGCCACTCAACTTTAGTCCGTGACTACTCTCTATTGATGGGACACACATTTCAGAGGGGTACTGGAATGTGTCTCAAAATCATCATCAATTTCAGTTGAGTTGGGGCACCACAATATAAATCTATTATGTTTTGCTAAACTCACTCATTCAACAGGTTTTTTGGGCGTCTGTTGATTGAGAAAAGATAATTATCATATGGATTAGTAAAAGGGGGATATTGTTTCTTTAAGCACATTTTTATGAGACCCTTGCTTCCATGTGATTTCTCAGATATTAATATCTTACCTCTGTACCTCTGCATTGTAATGCCTACTAGCAATTGCATAGAAAACAGCAAGAAAAAGAGACTGCTTCCTTAAAGGGCCCTGACTCTGAAACACCACCTGATCTCATTGCAGCTATTTCTTCTGTATGTATAGGATGTTTAAGGAGAGCTGTGTGAGATATTGTGCAAGTGGGATTATTGCAGAGTTTCTAAATGTACCAACATGTTCACATGTGGTTTCCTTCTGTCTGCTGCACATTACACTGGAATCTAAAAGTAGAATATGGTTAGAATGGATACATGGCATAGAGCAGTGGAAGCTCAAGGCTGCAGAAGAGATACTGAAGTTCAACAGTTCAGGCAAGTTGCAGAGATGGGCAATTTAACAATGATTCACTCTTGGTTTTTAGAAGAAGATCCTGGATATCCTGTCACTGTAGTATTCCAAATAAAAATGTATCCAGCTTTTGCCATTTCTGTATATGGTTCCTGTATGGTAAGAAAAACGTGCAACAACCATAATCAAAGAGTTGAAGATGGGTGGTGAGAACCTGTCAATCAGTCATAGGACTGTGAGACACAAGTGGTGGCCATTTGAGAAAGGGCACTGATGCCCCAAGAAGCATTCAGTGGTTTTTATGGGCAGAGCAGAAGAACACCTTCAAGTGTCATTATGACAAGAAGTGCTGCAGTATAGTCAGAACATTTGATGGCAGTTGTTCATGGTTGGCTTATTATGCCCATTTCAGGTTGCTCGCTGCTAATAAGAAGTGGGGACCAAAGCAGCCAGTATCTTTTGGCTTGTCATCCCGGCCAATACCCCCATGCCACCAGATGGAGCCCTCCCTGCAGTATGGAGGTGCACTGAAGACCAGCAGGGAATCATGGACAATGGAGTTTTTACCCACAGCCCTGCTGGATACCACAGGGGCCGCAAGAGGGAGCTGCAGGGAGGAGCAAAGAATCATATGTGCCCTATAACCCAGGAAGTGCGTCATAGGCAGAGCGATGACAGAAATGACGTACTTCCGGGGTGAAGAAAAGGACTTGTACCTGACCTGGAAGTGATAAAGAATCACATGGACTGGGGATTGGGAACACTTCCGGGTCAGGGAATATAAAAGGACTGTGGGAGCTCCCAGACGGTGAGCTGAGCTGGGTGGAAGGGTGGCAATGCGTCTGGGAGTGGTGGAGAGTATTGTTATTGTATTGATTTGTTATATGAGTATAGTGGAGGAGCGGGAGCTTTGTGCACTGTTGTGTAGTAATAAAGTCAACTATTGGACTTTTACTTGGTGTCTGGAGTCTTGGACAGGGGTTCAAGAGAGCAATAGTGCCCCCTATCTGTCACACACCATATATTGCCTGTACCTGTTCTGAAGGAGGCTCCAAAGTCTTTTCACAGTGATCATCTCTGAAGAGTGTACTGTAAATTCCTTACCTGCTACCCCTACTCCATACAGCCTGATAGTGGTCCAGACAGACGTATTGGTTTCTAACCACCCTCCTAAAATTCCCAGATGGTCTTCTTGGCAACGCAAGCTATCCAGGTATCTACAAGATTTCCTGTTTACTCGGGGGCAAGGAAGGGGCAGTATAATGTATGGTGGTAGCTGCATACAAAATGGCAAGAAAAGACACTGCATCCTTAAGGAGCCCTTCTTCCAAAATGCCACCTGTTGTCATTGCAATGGTTTCTTTTCTACTCCTAAGTGGAAAGATGTCAAAAGAGAGGACTTTAATGGGGAGGGAAAGAAGGCATTTTGAATAGGTTTTAGGAGTACTGTAAAAGATTTTATGAGAGTGAGATTAGGGCAGAGTCTGAGAATAAAAAGTGCCAACAGGCATCTCAAACGACTGAAAATTCTTTGTGTGGTCCTCCTCTATCTACTGCACATTGAAACATCATGAATAGTATTGATCAGCAAATTTCGACAAAGCATTATTTGCAGTGAATTTTCCACATTTGTGTTCATTGTGCTCTTGTTCATTAAATTATTTACTGATAATTCAACCGGTCTAGGAGAATTTTTTTTTAATAGCGGCTCCCCCCGGTATATAATGCTGATCATTTGTATTACAGACTCTGTGAGATGAGTTTACTGTGCTTACAGCCAAATGCGAAGGTCAATCTTTGAGTTCTACATCAATATAAGAGAAGAAGGTGCATGCCCTATGCATGCATAATAATTACCGACGTGGCACGGCAAGAGTAAAAACAAAACATGAAGGAGCCTGGGCCCCCCCCCCCCCCCAAACAGAGGAGGCTCTGTGAAATAATAAGAACAAAAAAATTATTAATATTTGTAAGACGTTTGTATCTTTCTGATTGATTAAAAAGTACAAAGCATCAGCACAGACTGTTTAGAGAGCCTTCGGCACGACTTCAGAAAACAGAACAAGCCAGCAGTTTCAATCATGATACACCACTTTGAATTTTCTGCCTTTAAAAGACCTACACCATTTTTCTGATTTTTGACTACCATTTCGGCATTTCTACTTTGTTTTATTGAATTATATGTTTGCATGTCTCTGACTGCGTTCTTTCTTCTTTGATCTCATAGAGGCACAGTGGTACATGGTTGGCACTACTGTCGCACAGCTGAGGTCACCTTTTTGGCCACAATAATGAAAAATATACAGCATAAACAATGAGTTATCTGCTTGTAAAGTTGTAATGTATTAAAATAAACTGTTATGATTTTAAAATGTTTATTGTGTCAATTGCAAGTATCCAAAATGCTTGGATAGACCACTGAATAGAGTAGGTCCAACTACTTTTTTAGTCACAGCTGACGTCTTTAAATTGCCAGCCGTCAGCAGGGTTTATGAGCAACTGTGAAGATGGTTTTAAATGGGCCTGACATCATCAAATACTAGACAGCAAAACCATTTGATTGAGACATGTTAAAAACCATTAAGTAAATACAAGTTGTTACCAGAACCAAGAGGCTAAAACCATAACTCAAGTTGATCAATGGAATGCTAAAAGTCATTAACCAGAAAGTTTGTTTAAGGTTTTTTGCCAATGTGCAGTTTGATCTTTGAGTGGTACATCAATATAAGAGAAGGAGGTGCCCTATGCATGCATAATAATTAGCAATGTGCAGATATAAAACAAACCTTGAAGGAATCTCTATGAAGGACTCTATGAAATAATAATAATAACGAAAAGTTTATTACTATTTACAAGACATTTGTATCTTATTGATAGAAGAAAAAGTGAAAAACATCAGAACAGACAGTTTGGAAAGCCTTCAGTGTGACTTCTAAAAAATAGAACAAGCCAGCAGCTTCAATCATGACATGCCACTTTGAATTTTCTGCCTTTAAAAGACCTACATATTTTTTCTGATATTGACTACAATTTCAACATTTTTGCTTTGTTTCAATGAAATCTATGATTGCTGACTGTGTATTTTCTTCTTTGATATCACAGCGGAATGGTGGTGCATTGGTTTGAACTGTGGCCACACAGCTCAGGTCGCCTTTTTGGCCACAATAATTGGAACAGTATAGTTGGCAAACATTTCCCTATACCTCTGGGACACTTTAAAGACAACTGCACCATTATAATCAAGTCAAATATAATTCAGTTAGTCCTTCCCCATTGACTTTGATGCAGCTTGCCTAATTGAGCAAATAACACAAACATTTCCGTGATTTCAGGGAACTCACAGTGAAGTGAACTTGGCAATGTTTGCTCATCACTAATCATGAATTTCATGATTTTAGCAATTGTAATTAGCCCTATACAGGAAATATACAGTAATTGCTCAATTGAATTACTACTTGACACCCATTATCTAAAAAAAGATTTTTGCCCTTTCTAAAACTGAGATGGAGACAAAGGAAAATTATATTGAAGATAACTTGAAAAATGGCCACATCATTGGAGGCCTTATGGCTCATCACACTACTCCTATTGACTAAGGATTTTTTTGTAGAAAATAAATATGGATTCAATGTCTCGCCGTTGATTATTGAGAATTAAACCTGATAACTTTTTAAAACAACAATCTTCTTCCACTTTTTTCATCTGTACTTAATCAAGTTACTGGTTCCACCATTTTCAATATGCTTGCCCTTCGGAGTATGCATAATTTAATCAGAATTAGGGAAGGTGAACAATGGAAGACAGAATTTAATACAGCTAATGGTCATTACGAACACAGAATAATGCCATATGGTTTAACATATGAACTGTAATAAGCCGAGTTTGCAGACAGTTTTAATGTAGCATTTAGTATAACTATTTCTAGCTTTTCATGGTCAGATAATTTATAGAGGTAAAAGTTACTTACCTGTTATTTTAGCACTCTAGTGAGGCAGAACATGGTGACAGGGAAATAGCATACCTGTGTTTGGTGTCCCCTTCCAAGTCGCCCCAGTGACTTCAAGGCCTGCGAGTCAGAAGGCTTCTCCAGGCTTGAACAGGCTCTACGCCACGGCATGTGTCTGATGACGCTATATTTTTGACAAACATGGTTTCAAATTGAAGCGATCCATAAGAGCAAAGCATGTGCCCAAAGGCGGTGTGGGAAGGAAGAATCAGTGTGCTGAGCTTAAGAGGTCGGTGGCAGAGAGAATATGTGTGTAAAGAAAGAAAGGACTGAGTGAAAGTATATGTGAAAGTTCACTGTGTAATGTATCTGCAAAGGTGAACAATCAGCTGGTGTGATGTACACGCATGGAGAAAGGTGGACATTTAAAACAATAACACGGCACCTAATCAGAGTAGGATGTGGGGTGCGTGACTCACCATCTCTTGGTATTGGGGGACCCGAAAAGATATGAGTAGTGATTGACTAGGCAAAAGGGCTGGCATTATAAAACTGAAATCCAGACTGCCAGGGTCATCTAATGAAGCAGAAGGAGGAAGGAGAGGCTTTTGTCTATGTTTTTTGGATTTTGTTTATCAACACTTTTTGCTTTGGAGTCACTGTAATTGTATGTAACACCTGCATTTGTTTTTCTTATTTTTGTTAATATTCTTGCATTGGACTGTGTATATATTTGCAAGAAATTACTGTAAATGGTTACTGGCCCCTCTTGATTGAACCAGAACTCTGTTTTTTGAAAAGTTATCATTGCCTGTGTCTCAGTTCTCCCATCCCCTAGTTGTTTGGCTACAGCTTCAGCTGCTTGCAGTCTGAAACTGCACAGTGGTGCCAATGCATGGGGCACCACATGCATCACTAGTAATTCAAGCCTTTGTTAATATATATTTCATGATTCACTAGTTTTTTTTTTGTCTTGGTTTACATAGAGAATATTTGTTTCACAAAACCAAGACTTACATGCACATCAATTAAAGAAGTACTTAAAAGGTTGCTGGCTAATCATTTTTTAAACTCGTACATCATAGATCTGTTAAAGGTTTCTGCAATAATAAATATGAAGATTCCCAAAAGCATTATATAAATTCAAAGATTTATTGAATTTGCCAGATATTACCATCATTTTGTTAAGATCTTTAATTCTGTAATTTCCCACATTACCTCATTAACTAAAAAGAACAATAAGAAATTCTCCTAGACATCAGAAGCACATGAAGGCTTTGAACAATTAAAAACACTATTTACTAGTGCACCACTAGTGTTTACTTCAATTCATCGTAGAAGTTGCTACATCTAGACTAGAATAGGAACTACAGTACATTGTCTCAATTATTCACTGACACTGGTCTTGTTCATCCTTATGCATTCTAGTCTAAGAAGTTGTCCTATGTAGAGCAAAATTACAATTTAGGGAATTATGAACTTTTGGCCTTCAAATTGAGCCATTGGCCCAAAAGAACCAAATATCCTTTTTAAATTTAAGAAGATTACAAAATCTTAATATATGTTGAGTAAGAAAAAAGTTTAAACACATTAGGCTAGGAGGACACTTTGTAGCAAGGCTACATAACTTGACAGTCGGGTTGGCCTCCTGGTCTGTCTGTCACTTTATTATGTTGGCTGGAAGGGTGCTTGTAAATAGCCCTTCAGGTACCTTTGGTGACGCTCCAGTCTGGGAGGACCCCGCCTGGTAAGTATTCCAGCTGCCTGTTGCCGGCGTGAGGTTGTCATAACAACCGAGAGGGGCAAGGATGTTTTCGGCGGGAAATTTTTTCTATTTAAGGGGAATGGCGGATCAAAGCAGGAGGAAAAAAAAAAAAAAGAATCAAGAAGGAAGGAAAAGGCTGAAGGCAAGGAGAGACTATCCACGCTTAAAGGATCATTCTGGATCTTTCATCACCCAGGGACGTCTGCTATTTGTGGGTGGCCACCCCGAAGAAATAATCCGGTGACGAATCCCCGAGAAAAGGCCAGGTTGGTGTTCTCCGGGTGCTCCCGTCTGGTGAGCCAGATATCGGAATACGCATTTCTTCGTGATAGTCCGCGACGAAGCCATTTCCACCGGAGGACTGTTGTGTTTTTCACCTGCCCTACGTAAAGAACTGAACTGTAGTATTTTTCCTTATATTTGGATTAAGTACATTTTTCTTTTTTGGCGTTTTCGGAGAACATTATTATTATTATTATTATCTTTTGTTTATTGTGTACGTCGAACCGGGGATTCGGATTTGGGCGCTGGGGAGGGCGTCTGGGAAAGGGATTCACTAATGAGCACTCAGGCACCGGGCACGTAAATGTTAATATATTTTCATTCCCACTTTCCTTTGCGTGAGATTTTTGTTTTGCCAGTTATATAAGGACGTGCATAGGCGACAAGAGGGGCCGAGGACCGAATATGGTAATGCTACTTTAACCTTCTATTATCATCCACTTCCCTCTGGGATGTGAAGTGTAGGAATCGCGTGCGTGTATCTTGCGGTTGCTACAACTTTTCTTTAACCAGTAAAACTTTTAATGATAGATGGAAAAGATGATGCATTGTCTCACACATATGATCCAGATGAAGCTCCATTACAGCCAGAATGTATGTAATTCTATCCAAAAAATTTTTAGCCATTTCCATCTTTCTATATAATACGCTACCGTGGCTGTTCGTTTGTCTGTCCAGGATTTTAAATTACCTGTAGATCGCAAACCGTTTCACCTATTGACTTGAAATGTGGTACACATATACTACGTTACGTCTACTATCCGCTTTCTGGGTGATGATTTTTATTACTCCTTTTTATTTTTATTTTATTTTATTGTAGAATCAACTCTCGGCAGCACGCAGCAGGGTGGCCGTGTGGCGCATGCGTATGGGCGCCGTTCTCATTCCCTACCACTTTCGCTAATCATTCTTGAGGCAGATTGAAGACTTAAGTGCCAGCTTAAATGAAAAATTAAAGAAAATGTACTAAGTAATTGCAACAAAAAAACTAACTTAAGTTTTAATGCGAAAAGATGCCGACGACAAAAGAGAAGCAGCGGGCCGCTAGGGTGGAAAAAAGAACTGCTCAAGAAACATCAAGCACTTCAACCTCTGAGTAAACGAATGCTAAACAGAGACAGAGAAAGAGGATGAAAACTAGGAATGCTCAAGTCAAGTTTATTCACTGCCTGTTATTGTGCAGTACGCCGTTACTGGTGATATATAATTCAAATCTAAAAGAGAACTTGATTACACTTGTCATACTTTTAGCACAGTTAAACTTCAAGAAAAGTGCTAAATTGGGCACATAGTTTCGCTTTGTTTGGGCACCCTGGAGTCTCTCAAACCGTAACCATCTTTAGGAGAAACTTTGTTTGGGGGAATATGTATAAGAAAACTAGTGATTATGTGCCAGTGTGTGAAATTTGTTGCAAAATCAAGTCGGGGGAGCCAATAGGACTAAGAACAGGTTGCAGCAATCCTATTTCCCTAGGAAATGATAACTATAGACTTCATAAAAGACCTTACCATTTTAAACAATTTTATCAACTAGGGGGCTTCGCCTCCTGCTCGCTTTGCTAGCCAATCCACTTGTTTGGTTTTCCGGATACACAGTTTTAAGATTTTTTTTTTCTTTGAATTGTTGCTATTTCATCAGTTTCGCTTTTATTTCAGAACTTCTGTAAAAACAATATTTGGAATCTTTTGAGTCCCAATATGCTGAATCTTTTTAATGAGGTCAGTGAGACATGTATTTAATGACTTTGTACCATAACTCGGGATAGGTTTCTCTGTTTGGAATTTCAGCACAGACAAAACAATCTACATCATCATCCATCCCGTTATATCCAAACAACAGGGACACGGGAGCCAATCCCAGGACACAAGGCAGGAAACAAGCCCTGGGCAGGGCACCATCCCACCGCAGGGTGTGCACACACATGGGACAATTTAGGATCGCCAATGCACAGAACCTGCATGTTTTTGGACTGTGGGAGGAAACCAGAGGAAACCCACGCAGACACGGGGAGAACATGCAAACTCCACGCAGGAAGGACCCAGGGTCTCCTAACTGCGAGGCAGCAGCACTACCCACTGCACCACTGTCGCCCAGCTACATCATCAGCAGTAAATATTTTTTTTTTGCAAAATAACCAATATATGCATGTGAGGTAAACTCCATTTTTGAAATTCTCTGACTTAAACTTCAAAACCTTGCAATATTTACATACTTCTGACATATCACCTATGTCCATATATTCGATCTCTATTTGCCTTTTCGTTATTTCTCCGAGTAATAATTTCTCTTTCTTTGCGCTAATGCGATGTTTACTTTCTTTGTTTTGACACTGTCGTTTTTTTCTGCTTTCATATTCTGTATCTTGCTCTGCATGTGTTTCGTGCCTACGTTTTTTTTTTGAGTCTTTTGAATTCCAGTTTTCATTATCTCTAACCTGTTCTGTATGTGTTTGGTCCCCTTGTTTTTAAACCTCTATGACGTTTTACTTTGTTTTCTACTCCGTCTTTTATTTCTGACCTCGCTTTGTCCTGCTTTTTTTTCAGTTGACACCTGGTCCGTGGTGATTAGTTTTCCTTTTTCGAGTAATAAATTCCATTTGTTTTCGCTACTGCAATCTTTTTTATACTTTCTAATTTTCCTACTTTCATATTCTTTATCTTTCTCCACATGTATATTGCGCCAATGGTTTTTTTGAGCTTTTTCCAGGCTGATAATTACTTTCCTTATTTTCTGAATTTGCACCTAGATTCTTCTTTTTTTTTTTTCTCTCCAATGCTTTTGAGTCTCTTTTCTCCGCACTGCTTTCTTCTTCACTTAGTTGTCTACATCTCATTTATAACGTATTGTCCTTATACGCTTTATATGCGCTGAAAGCCCTGGATCTGTGTGTGCTCAAAGCCTCCTTTACACGACTAAGTGTTTTGCTGCCTCTTGGGCTTATTTGATATTGATTGTAAGTAGGGAGTATCTTGCAAGAATCTCATGTTCCACGTCATCGCGAGACGGTTCTGGGTCAATCTCTTGGCACAAAGTCTCATGTTTAAGGTCCTCACGAGACGCTCTGTGGCCAATCTCTATCATCTCACTGTTTCTTTTAAGTGTCTTCCGTAATCTTCACGTGAAGATCACGTCTTGACGCCCTAGTGTTTCTCTCCAGGATTTTTTTTATAATAGAGTGATATACTTGTTATTGATTGTTTTTCAAAATATCCCCATTTTGCACCTTTAGGAAATTTACCTTCCACAAAAAAAATAGCAGATGTTTTCCTTAAACATACTTAACACATAATTAAACTTTATTATGCAAACTAGTATTGAGAAAAAGTTTCTATGTGGAAGTGCCCCTACTATGTCACCTGCTGAATATGGCCTATTTTAAGAATTAACTGCTGTTTGCATCACATACCAGCATTAATAGAAACATCAAAGAGTGACCATGAAACCATTGCAACAGACTTGACACCCAAAACACCATAGCACAGCAAACTAAAGTGGCAGCAGCACACAATACTTAACAATAAATAATTAGCTTAATAAATTAAATTGTTTTGCTAGTTATGAGACTATGGAGGGGCCCAACAATACTCTAACAGAGGTATCTACCTTGATTATGAATTGTTCAGTGTGATCCAGGTGCCATTGTAGTAATTAATTTGTCTCATTATGATATTTTTTAATAGTTGTGAAATTTGGATTTTATATCTTAAAGTAATTAAGCACATTTAGCAAAGATCACTGTATAATGTAAAGGTGTTTCTAGGTAACTTAGGGCATCTGAGACGGGATGCTAGCTGACTACATTGGGCTGTCGGCAGGAAACTATATTTATTTACTGTAAGAGAAAGGCAGCTGCTTTCAGGTTCTGTGCTAATAAAGAAAAGAGCTGAAAATGGCAAAGCAAATACACAATGCTGGACATTAATGATCTACATGTTTTTGCTGACTGTGTTTAGTTATAATTTAGAATTGTTCATTATGCCGTGTATACAACTAGCAACTGGAAGCAGCCACTGATGATGATAAACTTTGTATGATGTAAGTGATTTAATTCTGTACCTTTTACTTGTATATAAAAAAGACGAGGAGTTTCAAAATCCACATATTAGGTAAGAGAAAGTTTGTCACAGCCGGAAATAAATTAGTCGACTGGAATGCAAAATTCAAACTTGAGGATCTTTTATCAGGTGTTGACAGAAGGGGAAATATATTAGTCAACTGGAATAAGATATAAGGGGCTCCTGGGAAAAAAAAGAACAGGTTGGGAACCTAGGGTGAAACAAATAGTCTCACAAAAAAAAAAAAATACAGGTTGGAAACCTGGAGTAAGACAAATAGTCTCACGGGAAAAGGACATTCTGGGGTAATGTTTTAAAGGCTTTGTTTGTGAGTGTGTCTGTTATAGAGATTGGCCGGCGGTGTGTTTGGGGAAAAAAAAAATTTGTAAATATGACATTGTGCATGGCACCAGCATTGTGTGAAAAATAAATAGATAAATAAGTATATAAAATGAAATTATACATATATATGAGTGAAGGCAGTTCGGAGGCATGCCGGGGTGTGGCAGAGTGCACTGACTCTTTTTCTCCCTTGCCTGTAGACCATTCCCGGGGGATTCCACCTGGCTCTCCTGACATCACTTCCAGGACTGAGCCAATGGAAGTCGGCCACACCAGCTCCAGTCCCCCTGATGTCACGTCCGGCTATGATCCAATGGTGGAAGACCACGTGCTTGATCCATATGACCTCACTTCCTGTCTTCCTCTTTAAAACCTGCCCCTTTTCCCTTTTTCCTCAGTCTTGTTTTGGACTCAGTTGTATGCACTTCAGTGCTGTTTATTTTGCTGGAATGACTTTTGCAGCCAGGATACCACATTACATGGGTGGCTGCCCCAAACCTTTATCTGTCCATGTCTCGTTCTTGTGACAGTGGCGTAGTCGGCAGGATGGAGAAGTCCCAGAAGAGAAGGGGACAGGACCTGCAATACACCCAGGTGGGAGCGTACCGGGGCCGAGTATTCAGGCAGGGAGGGTGCCCCGTGGTTCGGCATGACCCGGTGCGGGCTCCGCTCCCGGCACGCATAATTAGGCCACCTGGAGAGGCCAGGGAGTGTGCGGGTGGGGCTCGTTCTTGTGACTATATATATATATATATGTATGGTATGATTTAAGGTTGATATTCAAAATCTGCTATGGAAGGAGTGGTGTGTGACTTTTTAAAAATGCCTTCCGGAATTATTATAGGTACCTAGGAACAACCACATTTTGGCTAAATTTGATATTTGGAGGTATTCTCATATAGCTGTGGGTCCCAGTTAGAAGTGAATGGGATAACATAAATGGTCAGAAAAGGGCGGGATATCAGTTTAAAGAAACCTGGGTGGTGTGAAAGAGTGTATGCATTGTGGTTGACCAACATGTATGTTTTAATAAAGAAGGTTTGCTGAGGATGGAATGGGTAGGTGAGTCTGAGAAGGGAGAATAAATTTACATTATAATCTACTGAACTTTGTCCCACTAGTGATAATAATGGAATATATTATTAGGGTTCAAGTATTGGACTGGATGGAAAGTGAAGGAATGTTGGTTATGAGCATAATAAAGGAAGGACAGATGTTTATAGAACAATGTGTCTGTGAATTAGTAGGAGTTTGGAACTA
The DNA here is from genome assembly GCA_026402145.1 of Polypterus bichir lapradei. Classification (NCBI taxonomy): domain Eukaryota; kingdom Metazoa; phylum Chordata; class Cladistia; order Polypteriformes; family Polypteridae; genus Polypterus; species Polypterus bichir. Next base: position 273,411 of record JANRMT010062805.1, read on the forward strand.
TACATACCATGGTGACATGTTAAGGTTGAGGGTTATTAGGTGGAGACGTGAGGACTGACCTGACAAATGAATATGTGTAGTGTTCCTGTGGTGACTCATTGCTGCTGAAGAACAAGATGACAGCCGTGACTGAATTTGTGGAGGTACAAGGCTTCTTGGGGAAAGATGTGGACATAGAAGTGATCACAGGGTCCAGACTAGTCCCATTCTGGGGCCACTATAATAATACATGAAAGGAAAATTACCTATTGCTAGTAGAAAGAAGTGTGTCATTTGTGAATTTTGCTGAGTTCTTCAGAAAGACTGTGCCTGTCTCAATGTCTTCCCCCTGACAACGTGCATTCCTCCTTATCCAGTGACCCCTGCCACAAAAGTCTTTTAAAAATTTGCTGCCGATTGTCTCAGCTGTGGACCTGATCTCCTTTTCCAACCACTGTACTATGCTGGACACTTTTTTTGCATCCTACCAAATGAGACTGTGCCACATCTGGATTTGCTCCACTCTCCAGATATGATAAGCCTGCTCGGGTCAAATTTTGCATGTTTAATAGGGTAAAGTTATTTAGACATAGTGGAAGGATCCAGGTATGTGGACAGTAGGTTATGCATGTTATATTAGGTGTGAAGGACAAGCTAAAGAATAAAACAAGACACTTCATTAGGGCTACTTTGCTCCAATGTACATTACAAGTGGGGGTACTTCTGAGGTTGTTGACTTTTCATCTGTGGCTTAATTCCCTAGTCCACTTGTTCTGTTGTCTGGTAAATTAAGAATAATACAATTCCCCTATATTATACGTTATTACATGTTATCAAGCATATTAATTCTCAGCATTATATGCGTGATTTGCAGGAGGTGAAGGATACAGTTCACCCCCAGTTTGCTTATTGTGCTGTATGTCGCAACCCTCCTGTCCTCCATTTCATCTGCAGTAAACCAGTTCTCTGTTACTGAACTTGAGTTTTTTCTTCCATTGTCTTTTGATTTCTAATTTTGATCATTACTTCACTTTACATTTCTTTACGCGTGTCAAGTCCCTTTCATGCGTGATATTGTAGTGTTCTTATTTAGTATGTAGATAATCTGTTGCTTTGCTATGATTCAAAGAATTACGAAAAGGACATAAACTTTTTACTTTTCTTTCTAGCACAAAATTGTCAAAGTTTCTTTTTCTAAATTCCAGCTGGTTACTTGAAAGGGAGAACAACCTCGATATGGTAGTAGAAAAGCGGCTAAGATTTATACCTCATCCTTAAATTAAGCAACAGTTGCTATCTTTTTTCAGCATGATTGGCTAATGCCAACAGTGTATCTTAAAAAAGAAAAGAACAAGCACTGATGTCAGCACCTACATTTGTATTAAACTGAATTTTTAAGTAATTGGCTGAAAATATATTGTGCACACAAAATGTAGAAATATCTGATATCAATCTCTAGATCTCTGAAGTAATTTTGGGTTACAATGAGTTTTGACTGTGTGATACTTAGTAAATGGAAATGTCTCCAATTTGCTTATAAAAATGCTTATATATGTACAAAACATATTTCCTTCGAACGCTGATGAAGTTCTAAGTAAAAATCTTCTTTTAATAGTGATAAAATACAACTGAGACAATTTCTTTCAAAAATAAAATACTACTTGTGATCCTTTTGAGAAATATAGAATGTAAAACCACTGTTAAGACAGGGAAGTATGGTGATGCAGCGATTAGCACTGCTGCCTAACAATAGGAACGGAATGTTCAGCTTATATACTCTGTGTGGAGTAAGATGTGAGTGCTTTTACAGTTTAAGTGCCTTTGAGTAGGTTTTCAATTATGTTGAAGAGAATGCGTGAAAATATGTGTAGTTTGAATGAATGACACGATTGATAAAACTATGCATGACATTGAGAATATATATTGTTGAAATTGAGAGATCTCTGAATTCAAGCTGAAAATTATATAATTAGGTGCAACTATCTGTGTAACTATTTACACAGATTCTTGATACACCTTTGCATGTTATGACCATGGTTTTTGTGGAAAAAATGAGGGTTCAAACCAGTACTGGCAAACCAATTCAGCAGCATACTTTGTTGAATAATTGCTTGATGCAATTATGGAACCCAGTCAAATTGTTGTAGTAAAATGCCAGGCACATATGAATAACCAAGATCGAGTGAGCAGAGGGAATGCGCAAGCGGATTATTGTGCCAAAAATGCTGCATGGAGGCCCGAAGCACCTGTTTACCATGTAATGCTGCTACTACATGTGCCCGCTGTGCCTGCTGCGCCAGTGACTGAAGTTTTTCCTTATAGACCAGTGCAATACCCACATATATTCAGACTTAGAAATAAGAAGGCGCTGTCTAGGATGAGGATGAAATATGACTCCTCCATCAGATCAATAAACATTTTCTGCCTAAGTCTTTTTTCCAGGCTTTGGAAAGTTTGCTCTTGGAATAGATCATGCTGCTAAAGACACGATGTCACATGAGGTAAGCTTTTGAAGAGCTCCAGGGTTCTCACTTAATGCCACAGTGTACTGTCAGAAGTGTGTGGTACATATGAAACATAGCAAAGGAAAAGGACTGAATGTAGGATAATTTGTCATCCCTTTACCAGATGGCCCCTTTGATCATTTGCAGATGGATTTCATTAAGATGACACCCTCAAAGAGGTATACATTTTACTCGCTTATAAAACTGATGTGTTTTATGGATGGGTAGAAGGGTTTCTCTATAGATGTGTGGCATCCGGCCGGGGCTGGAGCCCGGCTGGAACGCCCAGGAGGACCGGAGGAGGGCTTGTACCTCCTCCAGACCGCGAGGGGGCGTCCGCCCTGGTTATGTTGGGGGCCACGGGTAAAGGGCTTGGAAGCCCAGCCCTGTAGGGACCCGTGGCCACCGCCAGGCAGCGCCCCGGTGCCTGAACAACCCTGGAGCCCAGCACTTCCGCCACACCAGGAAGTGCTGGTGGGAAGAAGACAGGGGACACCCGGAGGGCTTCCGGGTGCGCAGCCAGCATTTCCGCCACACTGGGGCGTGTCTTCGGTGGAATGCCGGGAAGCAGCTGGAGCCCATCCGGGTTCCTATTTAAGGGGCTGCCTCCCTTCAGTCGATGGCGGATGTCGGGTGGAAGAGGACGGAGCTGGAGAGAGGACTGGAGGCGGCCAGGAGAAGAGGCATTGTGACTGTGAGGCCTGGACTTTGGGGGGTCGGTGCTGGAGGCACTGGGTGTGCACATAAAACAAATTGTAAATATTGTAAATAAACAGTGTGTGGTGGAACCAACGATGTCCGTCTGTCTGTGTCCGGGTTCAAGTCCACACATGCTAATGCAAAATCAGTGGCAAAGGCCTTGGTGCTTATCATCCAAAGAGCATTGGAATGGGGGAAAGGGCCAATTCGACGCTGAAAACTGAAATTGGCTAAAGTACATGAGGAAACTGGTCTTATGTGGCCAGATGCCCCTCCACTTCTCCTGGCTGCAATGCGTAGCAGGACCTACCACCAAATAGGACTGTCACCCTTCAAAGTGCTGATGGGTCAGCCAATGCAGGTCCTAGAACCTGAAGGGCAGGTTGAACTGGAAACTGATGATTGGGATTTCTCTCATTTCTTTCAGGCCTCCAAAGAATGCTGAAAGGTGTGCACTCCCAAGGGAAAAGAGTCCTGGAGAGTGGCCCTTTCCACTGAGATCCCTGATGAGAGGATCCATCCTGGAAATTGGGTTTTGTTCCAAGACAACCAGCGAAAGCATTGGCACCAGCCTTGGTGGCAAGGTACGTTTTAAGTCCTGTTGGTTACCCCGCATGCAGTAAAGGTAGAAGACTCCTGGATCCACCAAGTGCATTTTAAGAAGACCACCTTTCGAAACTAAAATGAGAATCAAAGTCCTATTCGCAGTTTGAGCAGTGTTCTTTGCTCTCTGGACTTGTCTGTATTGGCTACAGACTAAGAACAGCGTATCCAAGGTTGATAGGTGCGCTCTTGAGACAGCCATTTGGAAGCTTACTTGGACTGAAAGTGGGACCTGATGAACTTTACTGTTACTTCAATACGCACTGAATCCTGTTATGTTTGTTCAAAACCTAAACCCTCTCTGCCTCCTAATTCATCTCCCTATAATCAATCTACCTGTTTTACTTCTATCGTAAATATGTCTTGCGTGTTTGTTAATCAGATGTTTCTGAATTGTGTCCTCCTTCCCTCCAGTGATCCCTCGGATACCTTTTTTGATGTCCTTGATGAAAATGTTTTTTGTGAGCATTTTAAATGCTGAAAATGGGGAAGTGTGGTAATTAATTTGTCTTGTTATGATATTTTTAAATAGTTATGAAGTTTGGATTTACATCATATAGTAATTAAGCACATTTAGCAAATTTCACTGTGTAATGTAAAAGCATTTCCAGGTAACTTAGGGCAGCTGAAATGGGATGCAAGCAGACTACATTGGGCTGTCAGCAGGAAACTATGTGTTTATTTACTGTATGAGAAAGGCAGCTGCCTTCAGCTTCTGTGCTAATAAAGAAAAGACATGAAAATGGCAAAGCAAATACACAATGCTGGACATTAATGATCTATGTGTTTTTGCTGGCTAGCAACTGTAACTAACCATTGATGATGACAAACTTTGTATGATTTAAGTAATCTAATTCTGCCCCTTTTACTTGTGTATAAAAAAAGGACCTCATCTAGCAGAAAAGGTGTGCATCTTGTTACAGAATGCTGTGTGCATTTAATTACAGTGTCCTGTAATAGGAGAGCACCCTCTTGGAAGAGAAGAAATGGTTATTGGCTTAACCTTCCTCCTGCCTGTTTTCTCTTAAAGGTTTTGGGTCACCCAGTGGGTGACAGTCATTACTATCACACCATAAAATTGGAGCAGAAGTGAACAATTGCTTAAGTGTATCAAAACACTTGGTAAGCAGGAAAACATCTTTGGAATATTTTTGTAAGGGCTGAGAAATAGTAGAATTTGTAATTTGTTATAAACCACCTGCAGCAGTTTGCAGAGCTCACAAATATCTTTACCTAATTCACACTCTTTGGTGGTTCCAATATAAAACTGCTAATATCTTTTATCTTGTCCATTCTCAGACAAAATCGGGATATCTCCTAACCCAAAAACAGCACAGTGTCCATATGAAACCTTTAATGTTCAAGATTCATGTAAAATTTGCTTTATTGTAGTCTTTCCAACAGTTCTCTAATGTGAGAAATATGTTCATTAACATTATTAGATAATATCAAGATGTTATCAACATAAAGTAAAAGTGTAATGCCTGATAAGTTATGTGAAATGTCATTGGCATACTTTTAAAAAAATTGCCAGGGCATTAGCCAGCCCATATGCCATTACTTTACATTCATAATGTTCTGATTGTGTTAAAAGCATCCTTCCACTCATTCACCTCATCACAGAACCTTTGACTTGATTCAGTAATAAAGAAATGAATGCAAGTAAATCTCTGCATGATCTTTAGTTCAAAAATGGGTGATGCACCTGTCAGTTTTTGAATACTTGATTTTGATTGGCTGGGCGATAATTTAACACAGCATACCTCACATATTACTCTTCTACGTACATACAGCACTGAATCCAATCCAACTAACTATCAATGAAAAAACAAACACATCACACTACCACAGGCACAGAAGCTTGTGAGCTGCACCTCCTACTTTCAAAACTAAGAGATCGACAAATAGTCTAGCCCATCCCCTTGAAGTTTCCTCGCACACATGCACATACACACACGCACACACACACGCACATATAACGAAGAATCGCTTTTGTTCAGAAACAATGAATTTAAGCTACCTTTGAGAATAATACAGAACAGACAGGAAGAACCTAAACACATTTTACCTGATAAGACTGTGCTCAGTTTTATTAAGTTAATATGGACCAGAGGTAGCTGCGGAGCAATTTAATTTATTGAAATTTATTACTTTATATGCTTACTGTTGCATATTTATAGCTTTTTAGATGAATTAATAATCATCTAAGAATTGGATTTTTAACCTCTAAATATGCACTTGATTTGCAGTTTTTTACTGTAAATATATCAGTAGTACTTAAGAAGAAAGTATACCTTGTTTTTTATTTTTTGAAATTTTGAATTACCTCAAAATTACCTAAAAGCACAAACAGTATAACTGCTATGAGGGTGTTTCTGAGTTTGCTGATTTGCCTTATGGTACTCTTGTACTTCAATGCATCTTCAGAGGTAAGAACCATTAGTTTCTGTCTCTTCTTTATATGTGCGTTCTTACTGCATATACCTTGTTGCAGCTTGGTGCTCTGCCTCGTTTTATTGCACTGCTCAAAGGTAGTTAAAATGATATTCCAGGTAACACAATTTTTTTTAAAATCAGCCCTAGCCCGGTTTCAGTGTGCAACACTTTGAGAATGGTTGATTGTAAAGACAATTGAATTAATGCTGGCATCTATTTATCTATTTAGCTCTAGTTTAATCTTGTTTTTTTTGTTGCAAATATATTAGAAACACTGCCTATTAATTAATTTGTTCAGTCTTAACCTGCAGACACTTATGTACAGTAATTCAATTTCCATTTTCAGGGGCTTGAGCCTATTTAATCAGAATTAAATTCAAAGAAGATTAAGTCCTGGACAGATTGTCATGCATGACTATACAAAGGATATTTGGTTGGAATGGTTGTCTTGCACCTGTAGTAGAAACTGTTCAAATACCAGCCCAGTCACATTTGCACATTCTTCATATGCCTGTGCTGATTTCTCTCTGAATATATTACTTTTCCTCCCATATCCTAAACAAACAGTATGGGAATTATGCTGAATGACTTAAACTGTTTTTGAGTGCCATTTTTGATAGCATGTTGCCTTCTCCAGGGTTCATCCCTGACTTGTGCTGATGCTGCCAGAATTGACTTTGGTAACTCCATAATATGATATGAGAAAAGTAGGCTAAGAAAATAAATGAATAAAAAAATAAAATTTTAAACTTTGCTAATATAATGGATGAATGGAAGGATTGATAGATGAATGAAAGAATATTGCAGATATTATTTATGATTGCAATATTTTATTTTGTAAAATAATATAACTTTTAAAAGATAGTGAAACTAAATCTTCCTAGTGTAACCTAGTACAGTGCTGATAGAAACTTCAGTTTTAGTTTGTATCAGCCAAGCGATAAGCTACTATCATGGTTAAGCAAGCTGCTGCCGGAAATCTGTTTGAGTGTTACATGCATGCCAGGTAAGAAGGAAATAAAATCTTGTGGCTTTTTTTTTTTTTTATTGTGCAAGTGCATAGAAATGTATATATTCATGGTTATTTTTACGAGAATAGGCTCTATTAGCATATTGCTTGTGACTGCAGTTCACTTTTATATTTAAATTGGCTGAAGAAATGAGATCTGGAGTCTTGCAGTTCTGGTCAAAAGAGGTTGAAGGGAAGGAAGGATGGGTGATGGGGGTCACATTAGCTAAAAATGCTGAATGCAGTTTCTGTAAGCCCAGAGGATGTTCCTAAAGTGGAAAGTCTGGGTTTAACAAATATTGTTGACTGGTCTGAGTGTGAGTCAATGTTTTCTTTTTAAAATTAGCAGTTAAAGTTTTATGAATCACAACAGGTGAAAGATTATTTTCCTCTTGAATAAGCAGATTAACAAAGTGTAAAAAATACAGACAAGAACATTTAATTTTAAAAAACAAACAGCAACAATTGATCAGCTAAAAGCTATGTAAATTGCAAATGGTTAATGCCTCTGCTCAAATGAAAGTATAAGGGTGCTTTTAAAATGTGTGGCCTCCATATGTTATTATACATGCACCTCTTGCATTATGGAAGTACATCTGATACTTGTGGTGCCTTTAAAATTTGTTATACTCATACATTGCCCAGAAAATGCCTCCTGTGCTTGATTCCCATATGCTGCTAAAAATAGCAAGTGTTTCTGCCTTACTGATAATGAAAAGAAATCCTGCAATATCTCATCAGTGTCTATCAGGTATGAAAACAATGGATTACACTTGACACTGTTTTCTCTTTCTATGGATGAGTGATTGAGAGTTAATTCAATTAATTCTAGAAAGGACTAGCACCACAATTATGTATTTGTTGCTTTTTAAACTTTTTTTTTAATTTCAGATATGTAATGTTTCAAGTTCAGAAAAGTCCTACTTTGATAAAAGCCTAAGCCGGTGCTGCTCACAATGTCCTCCAGGTAATATTGAATCTATTGAACAAGATCATCTTCTTCTGTTCAGTCAATAGTTATTATTGCTGTAGTGCTGTTCTATAAAGAGTGCGGTATCAAAGATTAATTTATTCTGTGACTGATTAATGGTTTTAATAAAAGTTGATACAGGACTTTTAATTAGGTAGAAAATAATTTTTAATACATCCATCCATCCATTATCCAACCCGCTATATCCTAACTACAGAGTCACAGGGGTCTGCTGGAGCCAATCCCAGCCAACACAGGGTGCAAGGCAGGAAACAAACCCAGGGCAGGGCACCAGCCCACCGCAGGGCATTTTTAATACATGTAAGGTTTTATCTTGCATTATGAGATTATCAGTTACATCCATCCATCCATGCATTAATTTGTTATCTCAATCTACTTAAATAAGTTCTAGAGTTGTGGGTGGTGGGAGCCTATCCCTATATAGCTCCACACCTCAAGTAATTTTGTTTTTTCTCAGCTTCCTTCAAACAAACAACCAAGAAAGAAAATACAAACCATTATGCAATAACATTAGCCCTCTCTGTCACAGGTGGCCTTTTAATACCTGACACAAGGCAGGCACTAGCCCTGGGCAGAATGCTAATGCATATTGAACACCTAAGCCCAGTTTGTCAGCTGAGTTTCCAGTAAACCTCTTTTAGTTTAATATGTGAAAAGAGAGGAGGTGTCACCAAATATAAGCCCAGGAAGAACATATAAAGCCCACACAGATAGGGACAGAGCCCAGTTTTCAACAAAATCAAATGAAAACCATATGGCAGCAATCGAAAACAGTACACAGTCATGTTGTACATAACTGTCACCTTAAAAACAAATAAAAAAATGAATTGGGGACAAAAGGTGCGGCTGCTTGTTTTAGTGTAGGATATATGAATTAGTGTAAATAATAAATGCATTCATCCATATAAAGGGTCTAACTCAAAGTAATGACCAGACTGTCATTATCCAGAAAAGTCTGGCAATATTGAAATGTAAAAACTGTTAACAAATACTTCCTTTTATTGTCTCAGAACTCAACACAAAAAAGAGATACCTGTAAGGGCACTAGTTGTGCCATATGAAGGGTAAAGCACTTTAAAGCCTAAAACAGAGATGAAGTGGTTACCTGTGAACTACTTCACTCATCAGAGAAAATCAGTGCTTGGGAATAAGAAATGAGACTGTTTGATTATGCACAGTGCAAACCGTGTTCTGGACCAAGGCAATTTTCACACTTTGCGAGAATGAGCATTTTGTAAAAAAATAAACTTTCAATTTAAGCTTTTTCTTAAAGACTATTAAGAATTTTTACTTTTTTACTTTTATTTTAGTGATTCATTTTGCTTGATACTAGTTTATATTGTGTTGCATTTAATGATGTCACACACCTTCATGTGTCCAACTGGTCAATTGGAATGCCCTTCCATTGCCTGGTTGTTGGGACACTCAACAATTCTTGACATACTCATATTTATGGTGGATTCTGTTATTGCCTCTTATATGAACTTTAAGACAAATAAAGGAAAGACTCATTATGATGTAAGGAATAAACGCTTTTAAAAACTTTGATTGATCGATTCAATTCAGTTTATTTTATATAGCACTCTGCTCTGAGTGCATGCTCAGAATGTTGTAACAAGTTCACAGGTAAATGCAATTACAAACTTTATAAATAACTAATTAGGAAATGAATAGACATAGAAGTTTAACGCAGGAAGAAAAAGCAGCACCAAACTGATTAATATAAATGGAACCTGACAATGCCAGTTCATTCATGTAATTGTTGAACTATGGCCAGTTGACAACAGAGGAGAGAAAAACAAAAACACCAGTTAGCAGCATCCCTGACATGGAGTTTTGGTTTCACCCAATATTGTGTCTTGTATGGTTCTAAGTTGACCCTACACCCTTTATGTTCTTTATTCTGTTGACCAAAATGCCTCAAACCTCATGCACTTACCACTCTGTAGTTAGATACATTAGTTCAGTTCAGCACTTCCTCCCCCCTTCCCTTCTTTATCTATAACCTCAGGCAATTAGAAGAGCTACACTTTTAACTATGTATTATAGGTAATACATTTTATTATATCTAGTGCCATACAAGCAAGCAAAATGTGGCTTTGTAAACCAAGACCATACAACCTGAAAATACTAGATGTGTGATTTCAGGTGGTGTAATAACTCAAAATTGCATTCCATTCTTCCTGGTCATCTCATCATCTGCAGAGACCCAGATAACCTGCTTTTATCATGTCATCGTCTGGTTAGCTTTCATCTGGATGAAACATGGCAGGTTTCAAGTTCAAGGAGAGCATGCCTTTACAGCCATCTCTCTTTATTGTTCTTGTGAAACTCATGACAAACACACACCTTCCTGGTCCATTCACCAATTGAATAGCTCAGGCATAGCGCCACACCTCGAGTAAATTTTTTTTTCTCAGCGTCCTTCGAACAAATAGCCAAGAAAGAAAATACAAGCCATTGTGCATTACAATTAGCCCTCTCTGTCACAGGTGGCCAGGAATTTAGTCATTAAAGCTAGCATTCCTAAAGCTTTGGGGGCAGAGGAAAAAAACCTGGTTTGTCCATCTTCCTAGCACTTTAAACATTACAACAAGTAAAATGTTAATTCTACAAATTAGGACATACAAAATATTTATTGACCTGTGTGTCACATATCACTCCACCACACTTGACTAATGGAAGTTTGAAAATTCCTGCATCGTTTGGTTATTGATTTTTGGCTTAACAATTTCAAACCTCTGCCACAGGGCTTTTTTACTGAGTACTTTTACAGAGGCAAGACACTTTCACAGAACACATAAACAAAGGAATTTTAGACTAGATTTATATGAAGTGATTTCCTATTCATAATAGTATTGTTATAAACACATTGATCAGTACTTTTCGTATGCAGTTTCCAAACTTGCTTTTTCCTTTATTGAGTCATGGAGAAATCTATAATATACCTTAGCTTTAGGTGTAAGACTGGAACCAGCTATGTAGGAGAAGCTAATCAGTCTGAATTAATCATACAGAATGAAATTCAACCTACTGTAACTTACACAACTTTGGAATGAGTGAAAAGACCAGAGTCTTAGGGAAAACCCATGACAATATTTGTAGAATGTATAAACTCCACCCAAGCTATGACAGAGAATGGATTTGAACAAAGTCACCTGGAGCTGTGTGACAGCAGAATTAATCTTGGACCCACCCTTTCATCATTTGACAAATATCAGTACACATAGAGGTATAAAAGCTAGATTGTCTGGAGTCTAGGAAATAATTGCTGTACTGTAGTTGAAGTGTGTAATTGAAATGCTTGCAATGTAAGACTGCAACTGTAATTGTAGGATAAATTCTGCATTGTAACCTGCATTGATAATTAATGCTTGCCTGCTTGGAAACATGTGCAGATGTGGTATTTATGGGAAGCTAAACAAAAGTTAGGAATACATTTTTTTTTTTGTAGAGAAATTAATTAATTAAATAAAAAATTCACCAAAGAACTGGTGTGCTTTATACTGTAGGCATGAAGTACAACAGGATGTGGCTAAGTCAGGTTTCTAAGCAGCGGGCCTTGCTCGTTAGTGGTATTTATTAAAAAAGGTTTCGGGTATAGATGATGACATAGCTTATCCTGTTTTTCAGACTGGAAATGTTTTTGTGAGAATTTTTTCAACAATAGCCTTGTTCATTAAAACATGGGTTCCAACAAGTGTCATTCTGCATGACACAAATTACCCCTACTTACACAGTCCAGTAAGGAGCTTTGAAACTGAAAGTCTGGTATTCCTAAGCAGAACTGATATTAAAATGAGTGTTTTAGTCACTGGCATGATCACCAGTCCATTGCAAGGAAAACCACACCAGACCAGTTTAGAGTTAGCAGTTGCACTAAATGGATAATTGCAAAAACAATGGGAACATCAAACTACTTATCACATTTAGTTTTGGTAGTGTGGTGAAGTATAGTATATACTTCTCTGTTTCTGCAATTGCTTGGTCTGATTCAGGGCTCTAGGAAAATAATAAGTGCAGAGCAGGAATAGGTGTGTTATTAAGCCATCTAACATAAAACTGACACTTTATATTATATGAGGCAAGTCAGATCAGTTCAGCTGATGCCAGCTTTGAGGTGTTTGCTTAAATATAAGAGCAAACAACAGTTACTGATGGATCTGCTATAAAGATTTTCTTTATGTTGGCCTCTTGGTATCTTTTTCTTATGCACGGCTGTATTTTGTTTTGCAGGAACAAAGGTCAGCAAGGTTTGTACTGCTACCCAAGACACACAATGTGAGGAGTGCCCTCTGGGTCAATTCACAGATATCTGGCATACGGCACTAGTCTGTGAGAGATGCAATAATCATTGTGATGAAAGTGAGTAATGTGAGACAACCAATGGATTGGTTTAGCTATATAAAGTCAACCTTTTGGGAAAATTTGTTCATGTGTGCATAGATGCTCCATACTTCCCTGTAGCCAGCAATACCTTACGTATGTGTTTTGTAGGCTTTTGGCATCAAAGTGTATTATTATTACTGCTAATTTTAAAAGCAATGACTTTACTGACGGTGGTTAAACAGCTAAAATTTTATAGCACCTTTTTAAAGTCAATATACTCCCAAACTGTTTTACAATTATGTATCTATAATGTAGTTTTAACAGATTTTATTTTTTTACAATTAGAGCACAGAAAAGTGGAATTACATACTTAAGGTCACTGAAATTCAGAGGCAAGGACTGAATTGATAAACTTGGGATTTACAGTCTAGTGCCTTACTTATTAGATAACACTTCAAGTGATATGTTAGCAAAATAAATTGTAAAGGCTTACCACCAAAACTTTGACGAAGCATGATTTATTCCTAAATATTAACTCTGTTTTATAATGAAACTTGATGGTACACCTTACATGTCTCTTTAACATATAACAGATACCACATGAATCCTTAACGCCAAATTGTTTTACTCTAAACTGCTTATTTTTAATATTGAGGGCATAAAAGTAATAAAGGGAAAGTAAAATAAAAAAATACAATCATGCAGCTCTAATTTACCTGTTCTTTTAGTCTCTGCCTAACAGGTAGGGTTGCTAGTGCTCTTACTAACCAACCAAGAGTAAATTTTCACTTCTCATTTTTCTTTCTATCTTTCTGACTCTGAGCATTTCTGTCATTTCCCTTCTGATGTGAGACTCATTTTGGAGCCAAGCCTCAGAGGTTCCTTGAAAGGGTCAACGCTACCCAGATCAAAGTATCCTCTGGGAGGATCTTGCACACTTTTTTGCACTGGTTGGATTTATAAGATCCAAGTTTCCAGAACAGACATGTCTCTTGAATGGCACCCTGCCAACCTTGTAGTGATCCACTGCCTTCTTGCATAGCCTCTGTTTCTCTTTTACTATTTATTACTATGTATCTAGGTTGCCTTCCTTCCCAGTTTTAACCCACACTGAGCATGTCTGTAACCTTCTGACATTTTAACCAAATATTGCCAGCTACTTCTCATGTTACCAAGGTCTCTGGACTGGTACTTATCTGCGCTCTAGGACATGTTAAAAGTCTCTGCTGTTGTCAGTTGCACACACTTTTTTTTGTTAGCCCCCATCAGAATTGACTGCTGTCTGATGTTGTTGTCAGCCAAATAAACTCCTTATGGTGATCTCAGCTGACCAGTCAGATCCCACACATTTGGTAAAATCTATAATCCATTGTGATATTGGTCCATGGCATAAAAGTAAATATCAAAAGCATATCTGTCTTTTTCATATTTGAAGGCTTTCTTTCTATATAAACTGCAGTCTGACACCTTTTTACCAGCCAGGGAAATGGTTGCTGTGCATTTTTAGAATAATTCTGAAAATGGATGAGTTAGTGATTTAAAAATGCTTCACTGATACTATTAAAGTCATGCCTGTAACTGAGTATCATTGGTTTAAAACAATCATGAGTAGCATTGTGACATGACCATTACCAAGTGAAAATCAAAAATCGACAGAGTCCCCACAACCCCTTAAGTGTGTGTAGCCCTGTGTGGTTAGGAGGTTCATACAGATGATTTATATGCAAAAAAGGGTTTTGATTGTTTAAAAAGTTTACATTTTATTTAAATTATTTGCTTTGTCCCTAGTGTCCATTAACACAGATCAGAATTTGAAATATGTATCATCATTTTAACTTTGAAAAAGACTATTGCAGCAACATCCGTTTTGCATAATCATTTTAACTTTGAAAAAGACTATTGCAGCAACATCAGTTTTATAAGTAAGTTGTGCTCATTGGAAGTATTTGGCTTCCCACGGCAGGTTTTGTTATGAAACTTGGTTTGTGTATTTTCTGCCTTTTGTATATAGGTCTTTAAGCAAGACGGGAGATTTTGGTATCAAAAACATCTGGAAGAAATACTCCTAATTTAACTAAACATATAGCGTAAGGCACTTTCTGTTATAATTTTCTCACTCTACAGTTTAATTAATTGGCAACAGGCACTTTTACACCACACAACTCAAGTACAATGTAAACATAAGCACTACTAATGTTTAAGCAGTAATATAAGATAACATACTTTTAGCTTCCTGCTCTGTTCAGAGGAAAATCTAATAGAGCAGTAGGTGTAACAGGGTCAGTGCCGGCAGTTTGCCATCATTAAAAACTCTGACTTTGTCTAAATATACCATCTGCTAGTTCTCTATAACAGTACAGATGATAATTGTCACAATATGGTTCCCTATAGTCCTGGCTAGCCTAAAAGAGAATATAGAAGAACATTTATTCCATATAAAGCTCACCAGTTATTTGGAGTCCTATAGTTGTGAGTTAAGGTACCTGGTACAGTGTAAAGTGGGGAGAAATCCTTTGCTTGCTTACATTGTTTAGGTAATGCGTTTGAATCCTACCCTTTATAACCATTTTTCCATCTGTTCATTTTTATTTTTATCATTTTCATGAAGCCCAAATGCAGACTGCCAGGTAAGATAGTAAAGCTACTTAGAGCTTGCTTTGCATGAGGGACTCAGTTTATTGTAGTTATATTTTGTCATATGACCCAACACTGGCTTCTCCTTTCTAATTTGTGAATTATACATTTAGTAATGAGTGTATGGAGTTACTATCCTTCATATTTGGTAGGTATAGTGTTCTTATTTTGTCTTTTAAACTTCAGAATATCATTTGAAGTCTAAAAAGAGTCCAGACAGAGGATGTCTTATAGCCTTTGGCCAGAGGAAGGCTGAAATAGCAGATATGATCTAAAGTTCACAGCAATGCTTTTTAGATGGAAATAATTTTCACAGGCCAAAATTAGATCTTTCAGTTTGAAGACAACTTTGATCAAGGGCTAAGCATCTTATACAGACACACATAATTTATTTTTATTACTTTTAGCATTCAAGATGACTAGAAACAATGTTTTTTTAGAAAAAGCAGAAAAAGGTATTGTAATTAATAGTGTTGATAACTGGAATCACAGAAAGAAGTTAAAACTTGCCAATCATCCTTACTATCTTACTGTATCTGGAATAGAAAGATATAGAAGAATCATCACACACTTGTAAATGGCTAATTAAAAGTGCTCAGTAAAATATATTTAGTATACCAGTGTATGTGATGTGTGCATCATGTGCTGTGAGCATAAAGACATGACATAAATAAATTGTTGGTTACCACAAAACATTCTGCGTACCAAACATGGTGAACAGGGACATATCAAACCCAAAACCTTGACTGATATAGTACACACACACACACATTGAAGCTATATTTAGTTATAGCCTTTGAGACACTTAGTTACACATGCACTCTTCCAGTGGTGTTTCTGCACTAAGGGCCAGTGGGGTTCAGAGACACCAGATGATGTAAAAATAAATAATAAGCTTTCTTTAGTAATTTAACTCATTATTAAAATGTTTATAACAACCCTTAGCTTTCTCTTCTTAAGCATTTTTTTTTTGCTTTTATATGCTCTAGATAATTGTTTTCTTTTCTGAAAAACTACTGCTACTTGTAGCATGAGAAATAGTCTTCATTTTGGATTATGCAAACCTGTTTCTGGTTGAAGTGCTGAGCCACCTGGCCCTGCAGTATTCTTTATATCCTTGTGTGTATGTGTTTAGTGATAGGGCTTGAAGGTCATCAACCATTTTAAAAAGAGAAACGACTGTTGTGGTTTTTTTTTGGAATTGTACCTCTCAACTTTTGATTCAGTCTTTTTCCAGTTATGGTCATGCAATGCTCCTTTAAAGGTGCTGCAGTAATTAAAAAAATAAAAATAATAAAATGATAAGATCAATATCAAGAATTCATTATTCACAAGACAATACTCTTTATCTTGGTTTCACCCACTGCTGAGGAGGAGCATTCGAAATTTCTAAATACATTTTCCTGAGCAGCAGGTAGTTAGTTATGAGATTCTCACTTTGCTTAGTTTTTAAATCTATCTGTATTTTGTCTGATGATGATGCCAGAAGATATCACAATGATCTGATGCTAGTTCAGATAGATTGGTCACTATGGACTGATTTTATGTGACGTAAAAGGTTCGTGAACATGCATGTTTTGCTAGATATTGGCTAAAGAGGGACATATATTATTAGTTAGTTAAATTAATGTTTACATTAGAGAAGTCTGCACACAGATACATAGCCTGCACATAGCCTCAACATTGGCGTACTTTTTGACTGAGCTATATTCACTTATCTATTCACTTTTCACATCCTTTTTAGTCTAGTTTTGAGTGCAAAGTGTTCAGAAATATTACAGGACATATATTCACCTTATATTGCATGTCCTTGAATCAATCTTTAATAAGTAAAGAAAGCCATTTTAATTTATGGAACATACTGTACAAATTCCATTCAAACTGTGACAGGGCTATGATGTGAGCCCAAAATTCTGGAGGTGTAAAGGAGGAGTGCTAACCATTGTCATCATGCTACACTTTGACAAACAAGCTTTTTTGGCAATTTCAACTTATTTCTAAAAGCTGTAACCTACTGATGATTTTCAAGTGTATGGATGGAGTAAGCAAAGGGCCATGAAAAAAATAATGTGGCAAGTGTTACATTCATGGCACCTTAACAAGAATGCAGAAAGATTTTAAACACTGTAAGTTAAAAAGACGGAGCATCAAAAAGGTAAATTGGATAGCTAATGAATATGCAGCCCATATAGATCATGGAGTAACATGGTTCAAAAAAATCACACCAGCATCTATATGACTTCACAGATGTTAGTAGGAAATAATTCCTGTAAATTACAAAGTTGGCAAGGTTGGAACCCATAAACCAAACTTGACAAGCTTTCTTCAGGTATGTTTTATATATTTTAATTTTCACAAAGTTTAATTATCTTTTCTTTCTTTAAGAAAGAGGCTTATTTCATTGTCATATCTAACTAAGTTTATACATTTTGGAGTCAACTAGCTAATTTTGCATTGGACAGAGAAAAAAGCCTAGTTTTGTATACACATGTTCGTTTGTGTTTAAACTAAGCAAACTTAGCAAATTCAAGATAGCACTGTCTATTTCAAAGGAACAGCATACATTTTCAAACTACACTAACATCTGTTGCTTGTGACTGTCTTATTACTCGGATGTTACCATGCAACTTTGGTTGTGCCTGAAGATGCTGGCATGTGCTTGGTTGACAGCCACAGATAAAGCACTATGATCTGTGTTCTAGTTTCTGATTTTTCAGTGTTTTCACAAAATATATAGCACATGACCGATGCAGTATGTAATTAATCAATCATTACAGTGTCTAGTTGATTTCAAAAATCACTATCACACTCCTCCTTGACACTGCTATGTTGTATGAACTAATTGAATTTTAATGAATTCAATATGTTTTTCTTTCTGTATGAATCATACCGTTAGTCTTACACATTTGGATGAATTTCACTTACTGTTGGTAGATAAAATCCCCATGTCTGTCTCGTTTAGTGTTGCTGCACGTTCTATGTGGAATATACTTGAAATCAATTTTTATATGGAATATACTTTATTTTGCGCCACATATTCGGTGTCATAGGAAAAAAATAGTTTTGTAAAATTAAGAATGAAGTTTAACCAATTTTCTACACATTATCATTGTGTTTTTGTAACAAAATTGCATTATCAGCGGTTTCATGTGTTCAAAGTCATATCTCCACTTGCACAGACTTTAGAGACTTCCCCTTGTGGTTCTTCTTCATAACCTGTACAGTTCACCGTAATTAGTGTGGAAATCAGAGTTTTGTAGCAGACTTTTCAATGGAAGATGACATTACTATCTGATGGACTGAATTTGTTCCTGTCTTCAGTCAGGTCGAAAATATAGATTATCTATTACAGCCATTTTCAAACTCCAAGTGAAGAAAAATGTGATATTGGATCAGTTTTGGTCCCACTAAAAAAAGCTCCAATACTCACACTGCATGTTTATTAAAAGTAGTAATCATCCAGTCTGGTTCCCTGTACATATTAGAAGAAATACATTTTTAACTCTGACAATTTATTTTTATATACTGTACAAACAGTTTGACATGATCATTTAAAGCAGATATTCCGGTATGGTATTTCAATATTTAGCTTGTTACTCATTAGATGTAGAAATCTATCAATTTGTGCAACTATTTGTATCAGCCGCTTAAATCACATTAGTATATGATTAACATATTAATACACATATACGAAGGACGTTCAAAATGTTCCAACAGTTTTATATTTATTTGGAAATGGTGAAGGCGGGAGGAGTAGTAATTGGGCATTAAATAGTTGATACAAAGCTGGGAAAATTGCATCGCAAATGAAGGTGACTATGTTAAAAAGTGATTCGTAATTAGTTTTTGAAATTCTTAATAAATAGAGTTTAAAAAAGTGCAGAAACTTTTTGAACGTCCCTTGAATTAATATATGAAAATAAAAAAAACATAATGCATTTGTCACGGTCTGAACCATTTTACAGATAAGCGCAGTAAACTGAAGTTATGTCAAGTTGGAGAGCGTGCACTGGTACAGTGTGTTGCCGCACCCACAACACAACAAAATAGCTCAGGATCCTGGTTGGCAACCACCCAAGCAGACACGCTGTTCAGTCCCACCATTCAGAAATGACCTTGTATCTGCCACAGCCAGGTGTTATGTGGGTGTCCCCTTGGCCTGGTCCAGCCACTCGTGTCTTCAACAATGAGAATTCTATGAGCCAGATCACCCTTTGGGGAATCACGGCACATTGCTGTAGTGCTTTAACTGACGTTCCCTCACTAAGGTAACATGCCTCATTTGTGTCTCAGGTCTGAGTCTTCATCTCAGATCCCTAGATAGCGTCCATGTCTTGCAACCATATAGCAAAACATGAAGCATCGAGACTCTAAAGACTTGGACCTTCAGCCTTTTGCAACAATATTGTGAGCACCATACACCCCTTTCCAGTGACCTCAAGACCCCATGCTCTCTCAATCCATCTAATGACTTCATAGGAAGAGTGACCTGGGACCTCTTGACAGGGTCGACACTCTATCCACAGTCTGACACACTGCAGCTGGCTGTGCGCAAAAGGTCATTAATGGCCTGGATCTTGGTTTTTATCCAGGACACTTGCAAACCCAGACACTCAGACTTCTCGCTCAGTCTCTCGAGAGCCCTGATCAGAGCCTCCATTGACTCCATGAAGATCACAGCATCGTCGACAAAGTCAAGATCAGTGAATCTTTCTTCAACCACTGCCCCCCAAGAGCCTGCCCAACATCCAGTCCATGCAAGCATGGACCAGAGTAGGAGCAAGACCATACCTCTGAGGAACCCCAGAATCACCTAATAAAAACACAGAGGTTCTGCCTCCACTCTGCACAGCACTCATCATACCAGTTTACAGGCCGGCCATGATATTCATCAATTTTGGGGGAATCCTGCAAAGTCTTAGGATGACCCACAGGGCAGTCTGATCAATTGAATCAAACACTTTATGAAAATCAAAAAAGGCAGCAAAGAAACTCTGTCATTATTCATATTTGCCATTTTCATCATGGTCATCAGATTTATGGGAACCGACACAATACTCATAGCCAGCCGTGTCAGTGCCAGTGGTCAAACTGAAATCACTCATGACCAGAGGAGTGTCATCTCACGGGCACTATTGGAAGGAACCAATCCTCCACAACAACAGCTACTCCCTGGGTATGAGAGCTATCATTGTGACCAGACCAATAAAAGGTCAGCAGAGGAAGATGATGATCATGTCAAGGAGACAAGACGTTCCACATGCCTACCCGGATGGGACACCTCAAAATTTTGCCATGCAGTGGGTGGTGTCTCAGCACCACAGTAGTTCTGATCCCCAACAGGCCTGACCTCATTGGCTCTCAGGTGGTTTTGACACACCCGGGGATGAGGCTCCCGAGGGCTTTCCTCCATTTCCTTCATGATGCGAGCAGCCTTTGTATGGGCGGCTGAAGCAGAAATACTCCCATCGAGAGCAAAAAGGAGTCCTAGGTATTACATTAGACTGTATCCACCCTGCAAATGTTTCTCCAACTTGCAGGGAAAACTTGGGGGAGGGGTGGGTTGATATCGGGATTGGAACTCCAGCCACCGTTAAAAACTTCATGCAGTTCTAAAATTACAGTAAATTGACATATAGAATATGTGTGATTTATTAACTTCTCATTGGGAAAAAATAACCTCAGCAAATCTGAATGCTTAAGATGTCCTTGTGCTGATTGGTGTTATAGAGTTGGCAGTATCATTAGCTGAAAAAAAGGTTAATGGGCTGCACATCTGCCATATATCAAGGTAGTTGGCAATGTTACATGTTAAATCTGAATTTTGGTAAATTTCTGTTGATTAGTAATCTTTAAAATTAAAAGCATCATTATACCAACATGGACATTTTTTAAAGTTAGAAAGTTTTTACCAATGATAATTTTATTAGATCATCGGTTTGCAGTTCACCCCTTTAATGATTTCTCAAGGTCCTAATCATCTTGGACTCAACATTTCAAGATCAATTCCCATGCTTAATTTGCCTATACGTGAGTTTATCTTGGTTTTATTTGTTACAACTCTTGTTGGCCAATTCCACACCAAATTCTGTATACTGTCTTAATATACACCTTATGAAAAATCACTTCTTGTCATACATTACATTACTTGCCATCTACATTAAACTGGGCCAGGACAGGCTTAGATAACTGGCAGAAGGTCTCATAATCATTTAGCATGGATGACATGTTGCTTTCTCTTTGATAAAATTTCTTTAACCAGTGTAAAGGTAATGCTGCTGTCTCATGGCTCAATTGAGGTGCCTTTTGATTTCCAGGTCTGTGTGGAGAATTAAAAACATGTTTTTTTCTCTATCTCTTAATTCCTTACACATCACAAAATTTAATGTGATTAAGTAAAATGACATCACCAAACTGCCGTGTCTCCACTACCAGTTCTACCAAAACAAACTCCTATTCACTGTATAACTATAATAAGATAAAAATGTATTCAGAAAATGGATGACTAAATGGAATTGCTCTTTTAAAGGGGGTGATTTAGCAAATTGGGGATGCAGTCAGACATGGAAAGTAGCCATAATTGAGAGTTACCAATGGAAAACTTTCTTATGGAACTAACGCCATCTAAAGTTGAAACTCACAGACTCAGTTTTCAAGTAATGGTCGATCAACCTCTACAACACAAATTACTAACACGTTAGCTAGTTGAGCAGCCCAGGACCCCTTGGTAAAAAGTCAGTGATGATGGTATATGTCACCTGAATGTAAAAAAATTATGCAGACTCATTTCCATGAATTTGATTTGTATTTCTTACGTATGTTATGTAACATGTTGGTTTTTAAATGTATCCCTGTCCGATTTTGCCAGAGCTCCAGCAGCATAATCCCCATAGGGCAGGTAAATATAACCTGTAGGTGATTTTTACTCCAATATGGGAATTTTGTGTTGTTTTTAGCTCTGGTAATACAGACTGCTGCTCCATGGTGCTTCTAAATATAATCATTCAGTTACAGATAATGACGGGGATCCCCTTGCTGTTTGTCACTTCATTCTTAGTGTGTCACTTTTACCCTTGTGATGCACAATACTATTCAGCTGTGCTTTTAAAGGGAGGTGTCAGTTACAGGCAAAAAAACATTGAGAATTTTTTTCCTCTTTCAAAATGTTGTCTGTAAAAAACACCCTTCCTTTTCAATTGAGTCTACTCCATTTTCAGAAACCAATAAACCCATACATGACAAACACATCAGACAATGAAAGTGTCTACAAATGATCTGGGTCACTCCCTAACCCTGGTCTTACTTTTACTTTTTACATTATGACAGGGCCTGCAAGACGGTTACTAAAATACATCCAAAAATGTTAACTTATTTTTAAGACATAATAGAACAGCAAGAGCCTGTTGCTCGTCCTTTATCTATGAAGTTACTTTACATGTAAGTTTCAGCAAATTAAATCAGTTAATGTTACTAATTTTTTTTTTTAACCTTTGTCATCAGAACAATTTTGACCACACATTGGTCTTAGTCTGTAAGGGTGGGGTAGGGTATAAAGTTGATATGTTTAGTGCTAAGGTTGTCTGAAGAGGTTCTTGTTTGGAGGTCTGGAAAGGCCAAAGGAAGGAGAAGGGCTTTCAGGAGCTTCATGACTGAATTAAAGGACTCATCATTTTTTAAAATATAAACCATGTCTTTCACCTTGTTATTTTTAATTTTAATATAAAATTGTTAGTATTTCAAGAATTGGTAATACAAAACAACACTATGTACACACATTGAAATTAACCTGTAAGGACACTGAACTCCATTAAGCACTCTAAAGGGAATCGGCTGAAGAAAGCAGAAGTACAGTACTGCTAGGCGGCCACATGTGGAAATCCATCCATCCATTATCCAACCCGCTATATCCTAACTACAGGGTCACGGGGGTTCACTGGAGCCAATCCCAGCCAACACAGGGTGCAAGGCAGGAAACAAACCCCGGGCAGGGTACCAGCCCCCCGCAGGGCACATGTGGAAATGCCCTTTGTTTAAATAACCTAGCTACTGGTTGTCATTTAAACATTAAACAAACACAGCATTTTACTTTAAGATTTCTGTTTTTAAAGTGTAAAATAAAGACAAAATGAAATACATTTTTTAATTGTGGTAGAATAAAATAATTACTACATGGACCCAGAAAATGTAAGAGAGAAATGTAGACTGGGACAGGCCAAAATCAAAAGCCAAAAAAATTGTTAAACAAAAACACCAAAGCTCAATACACCAATCAAAAATCAAAAAGATAAGCAAAGTGAACTTCTACAACCTACAAATGATTCCTGCTAGCTAAACGCATCCAACAGCTTCCACTATATCCAAAAACCCACAAAATGATGGTGCCAGCAATCTAAAATTCCAAACAAAATGGGGGACACTGTAAATCAAGAAACATATCTATGAAAAATATTAACACAGTCAAAACAGACATCAAAACAAAAGACAAGATTATAATATAATTGGAAGCA
Source organism: Polypterus bichir lapradei (assembly GCA_026402145.1). Taxonomy (NCBI): domain Eukaryota; kingdom Metazoa; phylum Chordata; class Cladistia; order Polypteriformes; family Polypteridae; genus Polypterus; species Polypterus bichir. The sequence continues at coordinate 297,102 of JANRMT010062805.1, forward strand.
CATAAAAATCCAAAAATCATGACAGTGCTTAACATCAAGTAATGTAAATATCTTTGAATCAGAGGTGGTTCTTCTGTTTACATTTATCTTCTGTGGAGATTTGGATGAGCTCACTTTATTGAATTTGAAATAAAAAAAGGAATTACATATTGAACAGGCTTAAAAAGAGAGATAATATATAATCTTGTCCCATTATCTCTGTATATTATCTACTTCACCCAAATTAAGATTACAAGCAGGTAGAGTCTGTTCTAGCAGCAGTGGGGTATAAGGTAGGAGTCAACTCTGATTGGAGTTATAGTTGATCAAACAGTGCCTTGGTAAATTATTTTTAACCTATTGTCTGGTTATAATTTATTATTATAATTAATAAGTTGTGAGCATGCGCTGATAGCGTGTTGCCGCACCCACCACATACCAAATGAAAGTGTAATTGTGTATAAAAGTTTAATGCAGGCTCACAATATGTGTATACAAAAGGAAGGTATTCAAAAATTATGACATTAGCTTCTAATGTTTCACACACATGCTCTGAAAAGCATAATTACATGATCACAGTGTTCAACAGAACTTCTGGCACTCTGCAAATGTAGTATTTCTGGAACTGATAAATCAAGATATTATTAGAAAGGTACAAAATGGTTTGTACTACTCATGCACATTTATTTTATTGCTAAACAAATGAAATGGCTTCAATTTCTAAAGAGCATTCTCTGCTTCACAGCCATTGGGCAACACTTCAGCCCCATCTAAGCCTGTTAATACCCAGCCCCTGATCTGTTTTCTTATTTTAAATTGTTTGCTGAGTGTAAACCACTTCTCACCTTTTCAACATAATTCCTTTTTTTAGCTAAATTAGTTTTTATATAGAACATTACTGTTTTACAAGTTACAAGTTCTATTCACAACCACAAATATAGTTATAACAAAACATGAAATAACATAAAAGTACACAAAAACACCATGAAAGTCGTGTGGTCTACAAAGGTATGTCAGACCACAGTAAGGTCATGCACTTCTCTGTGCAGTTATCATGTCTTGGGAATTTGCGGTTAATTATTTGTAGGGGTGGGTAGCTATTTATGAAAATAATAATTCTTTACAATTATATAGTGCTTTTCTCACTACTCAAACTGCCACTAATGTGCAGCATCCATCGGGATAATGTGATGGCAACAATTTTGCACCAGTAGGCTCACCACACATTAGCTATTAGGTGGTGAAGTGATGTGAGAGATGGCCTAATAGAGACAGGGGATGATTAAGGGGCCAAAATAACTAGGCCATGGAGGACAAATTAGCCTGGATATTGGATACACCCTACTCTTTACGAAGGATGTCCAGGCATCTTTTTATGACCACAGAGAATCAGGAACTTGGTTTTATGTCTCATCCAAAGGATGATGCCATTTTTACATCGCAGTGTCCCCACCATTGCCCTGAGGCATTGGGATCCACATTCAGACAGAGTAAGTGCCCCCTCTGCTGGTATCACCAACACCTCTTCCAACAGCAACCCAAACTTTTCCTAGACGGTCTTCTATTCAAGTACTGGTCGGGCCCAAAACATGCTTAGCTTTAGGTGGATGACCTCTTCTGAAGTACATGTGGTATTGCTGCTAGTATGACTGCTTTATGAACATGAAGGCCAGCACAGAGAGCTTGCTTTTGGCATTGTATGATGGAGAATTCAATAATGTGAGTTGGATCATCAAAAAAAAGGGGGAAATTGTTCGCCATAAAAATGTCACAGAGCAAATGCTTTGGTATTTTGGTTTAACAATCATTTATGCTTTTGACATTTGCTGGTTTCGTGGAACAATTTTGTTGAGATGTGGCACACTTATTCTCCAAAGAAATTAGTCAAGAAAGTCTCATTTTCATTCAGATATCTCAAACAGATTGCACTGTACAAAGCTTTAAAATTGTAAAATTTCCCATTGAAAAGCTTTGGCGAACTTGTAAACTCATTCATCTTAAAGTAGAGAAATGTGCTGTAAGACTTCAATATTCACTGTTTCAATTTTACCTTGAAAGCAGTTGCTTGAACTTGTAAATTTTGTATATTTTACACTTCTTCTGTTCATGTGACTGCCTCTTGGATTCCTTATTCAAGTGAGTCAAATGCCAGGCAGAGTGTGCCGCACAAGCAAACAGCTCACACAGCAGTGCCTTCTGTTGATGCTTCAGATGTTAACTAGTAGAGTAAAATAAAGACGCCTCCCTGGAAATAAATGGATGGGGAATCAAATTTTGTATGCATATATAAGACTGAATTAATTGGACAATATTATCTGAAGATTATTATTGTAAGGAACCAACATTACCAACTGGAAGCTAAATGGTATTTTAATTAATTAACTACAATACACTGGAATGGTGCAGCTGCCTTAACTGATATAAACATTGAGAGAGAGACAGAGAGGGGCTGGGATAGGTTTAAAAATGGACAGTTGCATTGGGAGGTGAGAGGCTTCAGTAGCTTAAGACCCTGATCTCTGGCCCCTAGTTCTGATCTTTCAGTCCCAGAAATACACAGTTGCAGCAAGCCCCTGACCTTATTTCCCATTGTGTAATTTTCATATTGCTCTTATAGTCTTCTTATATAATACGCTACCATGGCTGTCCCATTGTCTGTCCAGGATTTTAAATCACGTGTAGCTTGCTAATCGTTTCACCTATTGACCTGAAATTTGGTACACTTACATTACATGACCTCTACTGTCAGCTTTTGGGATGATGATTTTTATTACTCTTTTCATTTTTATTTTATTTTATTGTAGAATCAACTCTCGGCAGCAGGGCGGCCGTGTGGCACATGCGTATGGGTGCCTTTCTTATTCCTACCACCTTCCTCTACCTCTTCATATTTTAAATCATTCTTGAGGCAGATTGAAGACTTAAGTGCCAGCTTAAGTGAAAAATTAAGATAAACGTACTAAGTAATTGCAATACGAAAACTGACTTAATCAAGAAGAGAAGAAGTGGGCCGCTAGAGTGTAGAAAACAAGCTATTCACGAAGCAGCGAGTGTATCAACCTGTGAGCAAATGAATGCTAAACGTACAGAAAAAGAGGATGAAAACTACAAGTCAAGTTTATTCACTGCACGTTATTGTGCAGTCCACCATTACTGGTATATAATAAATCAGTTTCTTTCCATGTTCTTACTTATTTATAGAATTTTAATGAATTACTGTTTTTTAGCTAATATTAATAGCTAAATGCAGAACTTATTTCTGTTCCTTTTCTCCTTTCACAGGGGAATATTGATACTCATTTTATGCTACTTTGTCATTTTGTATTGTTCAGGTGTTTTTCAATTACTAATTATTGAAAACTAGTCTGTTGGATACATTTTCAAAAATGGTACATTCAAGAAAATTGAAAGAAAATAGTCACAGACACTCCACCACTAACATATATATCAATATATGCCATTTTCACATCACTTGAAATGCAGTCTGCTAGGTGTGAAAGCTACTGAGTCACTACAAGCCTATTTGTGCTCTGTTTTAACTCCATTATAATGTGCTGTTAAAAAGCATATATTTGTTGTAGTTTACTAACACATGTATTTAAATTCTGTTATCACTACTTTTGAATATGACCCATTGTTACAAAATTATTTAATAAACAAAGATGTAATAGGGTCCTCCCTGCGTGGAGTTTGCATGTTCTCCCCGTGTCTGCGTGGGTTTTCTCCGGGCGCTCTGGTTTCCTCCCACAGTCCAAAGACATGCAGGTTAGGTGGATTGGCAATTCTAAATTGGCCGTAGTGTGTGCTCTGGTGTGTGGGTGTGTTTGTGTGTGTCCTGCGGTGGGTTGGCACCCTGCCCAGGATTGGTTCCTGCCTTGTGCCCTGTGTTGGCTGGGATTGGCTCCAGCAGACCCCCGTGACCCTGTTCGGATTCAGCGGGTTGGTTAATGGATGGATGGATGGAAGATGTAATAACTGATTAATTTATGAAGTAACTGATAAATATGAAATGCTCCAAATTTCATATCAGTTAACTTAGTCACTGAACGTACCTGAACGTTACACCATGCGTACATTGTCTAACTTGTTTTCTTAAATAAGAATAGTAAAGTATAAATGCTTTGGGCAGTTGCTATTGTCTGTTAACTTCATGTGGGATGTATGGTAAAGTTAATAGATGAGGGATAAATAACAGTCAGATTTTCTCAAAATTTGGAGCATGACTGCATTTTAACTTTTTCTGCAAAAGGACACTCTTTGTAAAAATGGGTTTTACAGAATACACATAGTCTAAATGTATTGGAGAGGAAAGCTAAATTTGCATAGAGCTTGGTATCATCTTACATTCAGAACAAAGAATAGGAAGCAGAAAAAAGGGGAAAAATTGTAGGAAACTGAGAATAAAAACTTCTAGACTAAACAGCGGCAAATAACCACACATCCTTTAAATCTTCAAATGTGGTTATAAAGTGAAATGTGCAGCAAAGAAACTGCAAAGTGAACAAGCAGGCTGTTTCCTAAATTTACTTAAAACACAGATTTCATTTGGACTTTAGTATTTTAGATTGTTATACTTCATTTGAAGTGTTAAACATCTATGGCCTGTACACAAGAGCCAAAACCTGTCAGATGCAACATTTTGCCATTTTATTCACTTAGTGTATGGGTTAGTGTTACAGTTAATAGACAACACAGACAAACCAAAAAAATGAATAATGTACTCTTGCTGGCATTTCAAGTTAATTGCTACAAAGTGCTCAGGTTAAATGTGTAACAGAAACCTGCAAAATCTATTTTCCAATGCCCATTCTCTATAAACCAAGGCACAGTATAATTTCAGAAACCCTTTCACAACAAAGCCACTTCATTCCTAATTATATTCTGAGCATCAATAACCAGATCTTAATTAAAAAGAAAACAGAAGTGTAATAAATTTATTAGGTATCACTTAATAGTAAAGCACATTTTAAAAAAAAAATACTCTTATCATCATTATAATCAAATCTCACTTGAAACTTTAACAATTGGGTGACAGAAGAAGAAGCTTAAACATGACTAGCTGGACTACTTAAGACAATCGAATATTAAAAATGTCAATGAAAGCAACTTGTTTAAATGATCGATGACCTCCCACCTAGAACAAAGGGTGTGGGGATTTTTGTAAAATGTCATTGCTTTCAAGAAGAATTATTTTGACATATTTTAATTATGTGACTATGACACATGTTTCAGTAAAGATTGTCTGCTTATGAGGCATCTCTGCTTTCAGATGTTTTGTTTGATCAATATGCAATTTATGCCGTTAGGGAAGATGGTATGAAACATGGCAAAAATGAGAAAGCAGCCAATTAGAATAAACAGTGCCAGTACTCAGTGGATATGCCGGTGTCTGAAGTATTCTCCTTTAGTGATTATGAGAGTTTTGTCTACTTTCATATTCAATAAATTTAACATTTGCAAATGAAGACTACCAGAAACAGTATATCATTTAATATGCAACTGAAATGTCAAGGGATAGTTATCCTGGCAAGTGTCCTGTTCTTCTTTTTATAAGTATAATAACCATTTTATTAATTTAAAGAATTACATTTAATTAAAAAATACAAATCAGTAAGACATAAAGTACATATTACCACATCAGATATCTCTTCCTCATCATCAAGACAGCAAAGAAGGAAAAGGATTCAATATAGGGTTATATGATGATTATGTGACATATGGAAAGTGAAATTATTACTTACACATAGTAATCAACATGTAACATGTCGCGTTTTTCAGCACAATAATTTCTGAGTATAGCTACCGTACCTCTAAACTTTTCTATACCTTTGATAAATGTGATTTGGTCAGTTTTACTGTGAAGTTAGTGACAGAGCATTATTTTGCTCAAAGTGCATTTTCTTTTGTTTGTAGCAGTCACTACATACATTCAATAGGACCTTGGATACTGGATGACTACCAAGTCTTTTGTCCTTGCAAAGGGTAATAAAACCTCACTATTGTGTAATTTATTATGAATGGAGATGAAATTTATAAAAGGTTAGTGATGGTCCAGCATGCTTTCTTAATTGAAAGCAACATTGGTCAATATTAGACAGATTCTAAAGAACCTTTGAACTATTCCTCATAAGGTGACATTTTTTTATTTGCTATTACTGTAAGTGTTATCATAGATGCATCAGGGTTTTTTTAAATCAAGCAAAATAAGATGACTTTTAGTAGTATAATAGAAGTTATCCCAATAGATTATTCAATAAGCAGTGATATCTCATTGGGTATTAATCAAGACAGAGTTGTTAGAAGTGTAGGATTGTCATAGCTCCATGTCCAAAAAATATGCAAAGACTTTACTTTAATAAGGTCTGGGAAGAGGATATTCCCAAAACTCGGACAACATCACTCACACAATTTTAGATAGTCCAAATCAAGAAAGATGGAAGCAATGTTCAATTCTGAGCTTGACTAGACAACATCACAAATTGAGGAAGAGAAGATTGCACCCAAAGCTGACCTTCTACAGTGTTCTGAAATAATGATTCATAACTTTTGTTCCTTGTTCCTGTGTAATATCATCTAGACTCTTTTGAAAGCATTGGTAAAGTGTGGGGATACTACACATGTCTTTATAGGTTTATAGGATCAGTATTGTCACACAAACAGAGTGCAGTGAAATTCTCACTGGCATGTATTAATTAATGCAATTTTGAGTTCATGATTAGTGAATGTAACTACATTATCTCAAAACTCCTGTCTTATCTCAAAATTTTTAGTCCTTATCTAATTTCAGAAGACTAAGATCTCTAAATTAACTTTAATAAGAGGGCATTTTTCCCAATAAATTGTCTTGCACATTAGAATCACAGAAATGTTCATTTCTATAACTAAATTGAATAGTTTTCTTTTAGAAAAATTGCTAAGTTATATATTGCAAAAGATACAATTTAATGAAAGATTTCATTTAAGGCAAAGTTGTTCAAATCAAATAAAGTTTAGAATCTCTAAGGGTCCCGAGCATATTCTATATGTTAAAAAATCATGTATCTAAGGATATGGAAACACATGACCAGTATGTCTAGTAACATCAAAGCCTTAAAGTGTCTCCTGCATTGTTATAACAAGTCACTTGTGGATCGCCACATATCTGTTAGGTTGATGGTGTTTAATGTTAACTGGGTACAGGTCAAAATATGCAATGAGGAATTATTGCAGAAGTACATTTTCTTGGCTACCAAGCTGGTACAAATTAGTTTTGTGTTTCTTATTTCTTCGTATTTTCTCACAACACACACATTTGCAAAGTAGAAGTAAGACAGAAGGTTAGGTAGCAATTTTGCTCATTAGTTTTTTTTTTCTATCCATGGTCTCTTTGTATTCCAACTGAACAAAGCTATAGTTGGGCCTATTTATTTAAATAAAACATATCTATTTTGAAAGAATATTCATTTTGAGAGAATATTTATTTTAACAATGTTTTATGTCATAAATGGTGTGAGAGGAAAACATCAGCAGTAAAAACTAACTAACTAGCACATTCCTTCAAACTAAAGTTTCATATTCTAAACAATCTTTAAATCATTGTGTAGTTGTTAACTGCTCTGAGACAATAAATTAAAGTTAAGTTAAAGGGCTAGGCTATTCACAGGAAATATATATGCTTCTTCAAATGAATGTTGAACCCTGAAATTTTGAAGAGCTCTTCTGAGACAATAAATGCATACTATCTGCCAAATGTTTTGCAACCCCCCTTTTCTAGTTTTTCCATTTTTCTTTTTTGTTTCCCCTTCCTCTCCTCACTGGAAAGGTAGATTCTGCTTTTTCAGTGCAGAATGTTCATCAGTTCTAACCATATCATGAGTGCACCATTAGGTTAAGGAACAGACGGGCTATACTAATTCCATGTGGATAAACATTAAATACAGTTTTTATTTAAGCAGCTCAAGTCTGTTGAATAACCTGAAATTGTACAAAGGCAATCAGTAATCTACCAGAGGTTAAAAATAAAGTTTAGGTGACCAAAATCTGAAAAATACTGTACTTTTCATAGCTATACAAAAAGGCCTTTTCAGGGAACAAGTAAAGGGTTAACAACATTACAGCTTTTCTGTGGCAGTGGAAGTTAATTAAGCCTTGAAAATTGATGTAAACAGTTCCTACAGGTGTCCAAACTTTTCTTGATTACATACAAAGCATCTGTCTGTATAAAAGCAATCTTGGAACAAACTGTGTTGCTATACCCTCTGAAGCATTTGGACAATATAAGGAACTTGGAAACTGAAGGAAATTCTGATAGAAGCAGGTCTGGTAAACCAAAAGCAACAACCAAATCAAACACAGGTTTTTGGGACTCTACAGCATGTGTGATATGCACCACAGAGGACAACAGTTGAAGTAAGGAAGTATAACTTTTAGCTGTGAAGAGAAGACATCAAGCTGCAGGTTTGACAGGTCTAGTGGCAGGAAGGATGCCATTACTAAAATTTCAAAATAAGTTAAAGAGGCTTGCCTTAGTCAGAAAGCACTGCCAGTCTAATGTTTTTTGTGCTACAGGTTAACAGGTCAGCTTTGGCATGCATTTCCTATCTGAGTTTTGCAGATATACAGTAAACTACCTTTTGTAAGCAACTCTCTGTTTAAATGTTTTCCTGGTTACTGACCCTTGGCTCAGAAATTTTGACTACAATTTTTGATTCACATTTTGATTATGAAGACAGAATTCTTTATAGTCATGATGTGGTTTGGTTTTTTTCCAACTATGATTAATCTACTACTCTAACACCTTTCTAAAACTGCTAGCTCTACTCCTCTTGCAGAACCAAAACATGAACTATAAAGTGTGGGACAACGAGATGGAATGTTTGTCCCTTGGATTTGATTTATTAAAGTTGTATCAACAAGCTCAAAAGGAAATCATGTCAAAACATACCTCTGGCATGTGTTTTGGGGTTTGATGATATTGTGGGTTTGGCAATAGATTTGAAGCAAATAAATTTGGAAACCGAATAGTAGACCTGTAAATAACAGAGGAACATTATGTGTATGCTGTTTGGTGCAGTCACCTTCTGCTAGTAATGGTAATATGAACATAGGTAACTAAACTTTCTTTAAAGGGTTAGTACAAATACCTGCAGTCAAGGGCATTGACATAATGGCATTAGTTGACTCAGGAGCTACAGTACTCAGAAGTACCTCTTCTAAAATCATAAAATCTTCTTTAAGTTGAACTGAAAATTAAACCAAGAGTAGAATCTGTTGATACTAAACCAATTGGTATGGTATCTTAAGTAAAGTGCAGTCTTTCAATCATTTTTAAATTATATCTTTTGTGATGTATTAGAAGTGTCTGTTCTTATATGCATAGTATTGTCATATTTTCCAAAGACCTTGAGACTAATTTCATATGTTAAAGAAGTTCTGGAATGTTTTGGAGATGTTCACTTGTTTGTGAAATTAGAGAAATGTGAATTTCTTCAAGACAAAGAAGGATGAAATTCCAAAAATGGTTTGGCAATGGATCAATCAAACAGGCTATTGTTGATTGAAGTACACTTGAAATATAAAGCAAGTTACAAATTTGTCAGGCGTGCAAATTATTATTGGTGATTCATAAACAACTTTAATACAGTTATTTATCCTATTACATCTATAGTAGGAAAGGTTAATAAGAGATTTGTCTGGACCACTAAGGTTAAATTATCTTTTGATCATCTCCAACGTTTTGTTTACTTCGGCTCTAACACTGCATCATCCTGCTTGGTCTTCACTTTGTTATGGAAGCAGACACATCCAGTATTGGTGTGAGTGCAGTCTTGTCACAAAAATTTCCAAATAAAGGATTACTACATCTGCAATGGGCTGGTGTCCTGCCCGGGGTTTGTTCCCTGCCTTGTACCCTGTGTTGGCTGGGATTGGCTCCAGCAGACCCCTGTGACCCTGTAGTTAGGATATAGCGGGTTGGATAATGGATGGATGGATGGATTACTACATAGAGAATTGTAAACTATTAAATTAGTTTTAAAAGAATGAAGACATTGACTTGAAAGCGCTAAATTTCTGTTTATTGTACTTACAGATCATAAGAACCTTGCATACTTGAAAACAAATGTATTTAAATTCATCAGGATAGAAGAGATTTATTCTCCAGTCACTTTGATTTCACAATTTCTTTCAAATCTGGAAATAAGAATGGGAAAGGTAATGTCCTGTCTTATTTATATGAACCAGATGAGGTTTCTTCAAACACTGAACCAATTCTCTCAATGAACACATTGTCGCTTTTGGTCTATTATGGTAGTACTCTCTACAGATGAGTTACTGAACCAGGTCAGCACTGCTCAGAATGAGGCACCTAAACCTGATACTATTCCTGCAAAAAGTCTATTTGTCTATTGAGTTAAGGAAGTCTTGGAATGGACCTATCACTCATAAATGTTTGATCTTCCTGGGGCTACCAAACAATGGCCATTCTCCATCAATACTTTTTGGTGGGAAAATACATAAAGAGACACAAGAAATTACCTCCGTTGCAGAGCTAAACCTGTGCAAGGTGTGCCCATAGGTTTTGCTCCAACCTGTTCTGGTTCTACTTCATCTCCATAAATTTTATTACTGAATTACTTCCTTTGAAATGGTTCTCTGCCATACTTGTTGTTATGAATAGATGTTCCAAATAAGCACACTTCATACCATTAAAAGGTTCCCCTTCTGCTAAAGATTTGGCAGAAATATTTTTAATTGATATAGTCAGTCATCTGGTTTTTCATCCTCTATCATTTCAGTCTTTTTTCAGGTTCTGAAAATTCTTTTGCAAATGACATGGATATTCAGTTAATATTACTTTGGGTTGCCACCAAATGATCATAATAAATGTTTCAAAAGAGACATTGAGAAATTTCTGAAGCTTATAGCCAATTTCAGTCTGGAAAATTGGGCAACCTCTTACCATTAGCTGAATTCAAATAGTTTTATATCATTCAGCATTGAAAATTTTGTCTTTTGTGTGCTTCTATGGATTTTAAGCCTAGATTATTGGACTCTCCCTATACAACTTTGTCAGGTCATAGTTTAGTTGACTGCCTTTGTTCCTCATGGCAGCTGGTATGGAAGAAAAAGAAGAAGGTGGGGCTCCTTTCTAAGCACTTTGCAAATCACCTGCACCAATATTTTAAAATCAGGCAGAGAGCTCAGTGCACTATGCAAAATATCCTCCAAAGGGTTCTGTCCCATAAACTGCTACCATGTTTTATGTGACCATCTGTAATTAGTTGATAGGTTGGTCCTGTATTCTATAGTTTGGCATTGCCAATGCATTTCAAGATTCATTTAACGTTTCATGCTTCTCAAGTAAAGCCGTTTGCACATCTCCTCTTGTTGTGTTTCTTGACAGATCTAAGAAGTTTGAGGTTAAATCAATTCTGAATTCTAGGTGACTGGGTTGTACATGGGATATCTTGTTCATTGGAAATGTTATGGTCCTTGAAGATCTATGCTAATTTATAAGATTTTCAAAATCCTACCTATTTTATTAGCTAAAAATTCTCTATGTAGTAATCCTGATGATCTTCATGCTTTTCCCTTGTTGTCACATTTTCATGCCCATTGTCCCACTAAACTGAACTGATGCATTCAAAGATGGGATGGGGGCAGGGAGCTATGTTATTAAGTGATTTTTCTATTAATTTTTTACAAGGTTTTGGAATATTTTGCATGGATCTTTCATACCCATAGTGCTTTTTGCCATATGGAATTTTGATTTAGTTTTTGATTTCAGCATTTGTAGTGTTGAAAATTATTTGGGCCTTTGTAAAAGTCATTTTGTTTTCTCTAGTATTCATCCATTTTGTGAGTTCCATCATTAAGATGTGTTATTTTTTTTCTTATTTTGTTATTTTGCGCTGTTATTGACACCATTTTGTTTTCTCTTGGACATGGCCATTTTGTGAATACCATCATAAGGATGTAATTCCTGATTACCAAGGGCATGGCTTTAGAGCTTGTGACTTGTGAAGTTGTTAATGCAGCATGTTAACAGATCAGCTCTAGCATCCATTTCTTATTCAAGCTTTGTAGATAGAAACTGCCTTTCGTTAGTGACTCTCTGCTTAAAAGTTTTCCTGGTTACTGATCTTTGACTCTGTAATTTTGACTGTTTCTGATTCACATTTTGGTTACAACAGCTTTGGTCAGAATCTTTATATCTGGGTTTATTAGAGAAATTTACATGTAGTATGCACATTCTAGCAGATTTGGAGTCTTTGAGAATTCAGAAATTGACACCAGGTGTAATGTTTTAGGTAGAGGCTTTCCTGTCGTTTTTGATGAAATCACAGTTTTAATATTAATGATCTTAATTCATTTTTTAAAAATAAATTCAATTATATATTTATTTGGTATTGCAGCTATGTAGAGATTTAACATCATCTAAGATTCTGGAAAGTGTTAATGCTTTATCAGGCTTGCCCATACATGATTATTGAAGATGTGACATTGTTATTTTAATAAAGAAATGTTCAATTTCACATCATTATCATTACATTTTAATCAGTAAAACATCTGATATTTTATTTCCCTATGTTCTATAACTTTTCTTCAATATGATCTACAGAGAATATCCTCTGCTGAGAAGTTTAGTAGGTCGAATTGGTCATATGTTTGAGAATAAAGGACACCCACCTGCTTGTTTAGCCAATTCTTTTAGGTGTGAATAAAGTGGGCAAAATTAACAACAATGTTAGTGGAATATGTTATATGTGTGTATTTTAAAACTAGTTCTTCCTTGGATCAGTTTGTAAAGAGTTACTTGGAGCCACAGTGTAATGATTTGCTACTCAAGCCATGAGACTTAAACCCAAAGGTACAACATAATGTCACTAATAGCTGACACCATCACACTAATTCTAAACATTATGATGGTAAATGTTTACCAAGCTTGCTTCTTCTAATGAAACACTGTAACTCACAATAACTTATCATGGCTAACATTCTTCAGTATCATTCTGGGAAAACAATATACTTTTATCACAACACCGACTCATCCACCAATAAGTAGATTTCTGGTTCATTGTACTCTCAAATGATTAATGCTTTCTGAATCACACATACCAATCAGTTTCTCTTTCAAAAACAGTTTCATTTTTCATCTTTTAGATAAAGATTTTTCCATTCATTGTATTTTGTTGTATGGCGCTGACACTGTGTTTTATGAAGCAGGCAACAAAATGGCATATTATATACTATCAACATAACCTCAGGTGACAGGCCTCTTTTAAAACTGAATAAATACCACAGTTCAATGATCCAGGCTCCTTGTTTTACACCACCAGACTGATGCCACTATAGTTTATATTAACTAGATAAATAGGGTCCATTTGTCTGTTTCTTTCCACTGCCTTGTGTCACAGGCACTGAAGCTATACTTCTCTGTAGGTCTTCACAGCCATTTTATCCAATTGCAGCATTGAGAATCTGCTGATATAAATAAACATAAGGCAATATCTTTAAAGCAAAAGAAAGATTTCCGCCAATGTATAAAACTCTGATATATTATAATGCAATTCATTACAAAAGTGTCAGGAAGTCACAGCACATTTGTGCAGATTCATCTCTTGGGCAATGAAGCCCAGTTTATAGAGGTTGATTCTGAAACTGGGCTTGCACCAACTCTTTGTTAGCTACCAGAGCAAAACACTGTACTATTTTTCTACTTATCTGAATTTTATGTCTGAATGGGTAAGTGTGCACAAATGGAGATTAATTGCAGTCCATGCGATGATCAACTTAATCTGCACCCCAGAGCATTTAGATAATCTTATTCTGGAAGCAAATACCAACAAAGACATGATTTAATCTAAGGGTAGTACCCACTCTTTTTTTTGTAAGTAAGATTCTCTGAGCTGCTCAGCTCACTGAACAAATGGTAAACGATATAGTAAAGAATTCACCAAAATAAGTTGGAGAGAAGAAATCTTTATATTTTCTCAAAGATAGAAATGTTGATTGAGTGCACATCATTTTGATAGATGCAAATGGGAATTATACAGAATTTGTGGAATCTTCAATATCCCACCTTCTCTGTCTATGCCACCAAGTTTGCTTATATGAAAGAAAAGAGAATATGAATCTGACATAGCTCACAGATTCTAAGACAAGTGTAGTCATTTATGGATTTTCCCATTTTCTTCTCACTATTCATATGATAGTTATTCACATGTTTAGTGTTCTTACCTACGAGTTCTCTGTGTTAGTCAAATTAAGCACCACCTCTAAAATTTCTAATTGAACCAATAATGTATTTCCCTACTCTTTGTTCATGATCTTAATTTTCTGTACGGTTAGGAGATCTGTCAATGACCCTGTATGGACCAAAAATTCAGCCTTTGCATTTATGCCATCTTCAGTACAATATATTGGGAAACCTCCTTAGATGCATGTTCTATTAAATATCTTCCTACTATTTATGATATGCTACCTTGATTCTTGGAGATCTCTGAGTCATAGCATTCAGTGATGTATATTGATTCAAAGTCAAATTGAAACAAAATGGCAAAGTAAAGTTTCACTTGACTCCCTTCATTATCCATGATCGATGTGAAATACCTTTGAGTTTCATTTACATTTATACTTGTTAACAGCAAGGACTGTTCTTGGGTGATTCCTAAATCCAAATAACCCCAAGGATTCAGAGTCCTGTTTTATATTGCCAGTGGTTATACTTCTGTCTTGTCTTCCACCATGACTCCACTTTTTCTGATATGCAGATATATATTCATCCTTTATCATGCAGTATATATAAATAAACTAAACATCACACATGATAATAAAAAACATAATTTTAATATCTCATCCCATTTCTTCATCTGAAACCACTTCTTGTGGTGAAGGTCATGGTTTCATTTTAGTATATATTTAAAAATAAGTACATGGCTTTTAAAAAGCTGATAAGGGGTGCGTACATTTTCAAGCTGATTTGATGTCATTTGTATATAGAAACAACTGTGCTGTATTTATGCTAAACACAGATATGAGTTGTGCAAGTTGTGCTTCAAGGTTAGTATTATCTAAATTGTTCTTAAAGTGAAATATACATCTGACATCTGGGACTTTTTGAGCAAGGGTTCAAAGGTTCTGGTACCAGCCTGACAGCCCCATTTAATATAACAAATTAAATAAGACAAAAACTAACAGAAGTTGCAGCTATCACTATTTCTTTTTATATTTAACAACTACAGACTTGCAGAGCTTCTTCCTGATTTTCAGTCGGACACCTAAGTAAACGTCCATTACTAGTCCTTGTGTGAATACATAGGAAGTGCCCCAGATGGGGTGGGGCCTTCATTTTGGAGTGGAGGCATGGTCAGAGATCCTCTGTGGCTTGCCCTTTGAAGTTGCAGATTAAAATAAAGAGGCTGTTAGTGAAAGCGCCCCCTCTTATCCTGTGGTGGATTTGTTTACCTTATCAGCGCTTAGCGGGTGTCCTCCAAGTGAACATGTGTGAAAGATGCTAGGCTAAATTGTTACTCTAAACTGGCCCAATATTTGTTATTCTTGCTTGTGTGTGTCAATGAGGCCTGGCATGCAGGTTTGGGTCCTGTATATGCCTAATTCTGCCTTGCTAAGGTATAGTTCCCTGGTAGTTTATAAAAGAAACGCATGTTCTGAAAATTAATGGATTGATAGTTGAGTGGCGTGCTTAATTGTCTTATTTACTTGAAAAGACTTTTATGAGGGCCTAGTTTTTTCCACCTAGGTCTGACTGCCTCTTTGCATTTTTTAATTTAGGTTAGGATCTGCATTTATTACCAGACAAGGTTTTTATAGAAAATGAATAGATGGACTTATATAAGCAATCAGACAAAAATCCTCCATTAGGAGTTTTGATTTTATTATTTAAATAAGCAAATTACTATATGCTATTTTATATGATAAAGACCAGAAGACTAAATAAGCATCATGATAATAATCTTTAAACGTGAATATGAGTCACCAGCGCAGTACCTAAAATTAAACAAGATGTCAAATGGAACAAAAAGAAAACCTTGAGAGGGAGTTGGTAAATTACTGAAACAGAGACCTAGACCATGTGCCACAAATGAAGAGAACAAATGTACAGTTTACATTAACTGGATCTCATTAGCATTGTGCTTTATACTGCTTCTACCTAGAAGAAGTTGGCAGATTCATTGTCAGAATGGCCTATCATCTGCAGTGGATTCTTTCACAAAGTGAAAGGTGTATATTAGGGAGTCTAAGCAAATTAATATTTTAGATTACGTTGTATTAATGTGTTTCTTTTGTATAAAGTGAGAAGTACTTGTAGTTTTTGCAGGGTATACTTGAGACATGCCTCCATCTGCTGTTTATTATAAAGTGTTCCCTTTTTCCTGCTTCAGTCTTCACAGGGGATACATTTTTGTCCAACTTCCCAAGAAAGTAATATAGCCTCAGCACCTAATGTAGCAGCTGAGTCCAACCACAATATTTATCATGTGTAATAAACAAGACAAAATACGTCAAGGTTTGGGGTTTTTAGCCCCGTATACTGTAAATCAAATGTCCAAATGCTTTTCCAAGAAATCATAAGACAAACAAGGGATGGGAAGACGGACATTTTAAAGAACCAGACCGGAAATTAGAAACGTGGAATGCTGGGAAAGCGTGGTAGTGGATGGGTAGCGGATGTCATCAGTGTGGGACCAGAGGGACGAAAGGAACCTGGAAGTGTTGTTGTTTTGGTTGTCCGGGCAGGATTATGGCGGCGGCGCCGCTTCATCTTTTCTACGGGAAAAGACAGAGAGAGGTTAGTACCCCACCATTGTCCCTTGGTACGACTTGTGACGTGCATTGGGTCTTTAACACTAGAATTACCAGAGCCTACGAAAAAACTCGTAGATCCGTCCCACCTTAAATCGCTTCTTAAAACCGCTCTCACCTCTCCGCCAGCCTCCTTTGTCCTGTAAATGTGCCGATAAAAACAAACTGCAAGCAGCCGGCTATTCCATCCCCCCCACCGACTCAGAACGTGCACCAACTTCTCCCAGCTCATGCCTCGATTATCTGGGAGTGAAGTGGAGTTTTAGAGTGGAATAATAGATTGTTATTTGGAACACACGCGTTTCATGTGTGTTCCGTTTCTACAGTAATCTGTGTAAACACAATGTTAAAACAGAAACTTTTTCATAATTCGGTAATAAATGTCACAAAATGTAGACATAAACTATAAAATGTGTGAAGCCTGACAGCCAAAGAGCAAATACACTTTCATAAAAGGTTCAGAACTTTTACAACGGCTTCCGTAGCGTACTGGTAAGATTTTGTCAATTAGAGCACAATACCTTAAGAGATCCGACTTCGAATCTCCGGTAGGGAGAAAATCTATTTATTTTTAACCTTCGCTGTTCTGCCTGCCTGAACTCCCTGTCTATCTATATAGTAATAACAGTAATTTTATTATTATATAGGAGCTTCCCTGTCTGCCTATCATATAGTGCCTTTCCTTTCTATATATCTATCCCCTTAGCTGTTTTTTATATATCTATTATACAATGCCTTCCCTGTTTATTTATATATCTAGTGCCTTCTCTGCCTGTCTGTCTGTCTGTCTGACTGCATATAGCGCTGAACTTACTGCTCTGTACTATTCTGTCTTCTGCATGTCCTGGAGTACAAAAGAAACACCACCATACAGCAACATGTGCGAACTGGCAAGATCGGGGAAAAAACACGCGGTCACTGATTACAAACCGCAAGATGAATGAAAGAGACAATATATGTAAAAACATTGCACTAATGCAATATTATTTGAAAACAAACAGCGTCAGATCGGGTTTGAATATGCGCCCGATCTGACGCTGTTCGTTGTCAAATAATATTGCATGTACTGTGCGTTGAAACTGCTGCACTGAATAAGCAGACTCCTTTTGTAACAGCGTCAGCGTGTATTCAAACCCGATCTGACGCTCTTCTTTTTCAAATAATATTGCATGTATTGAACTATTTTAGAATAAAAACATACATTTGATTTCAGTCAGTCTGTAAGAGCCAGTGTAAATGCATGATAAATATAAAGGTTAGCTTTTTTTTTAAATTCAGTTCCATTTTCTCAGTCACGTCCACGATCCCACCCCCCCAACCCCCCCCATCTGACGCTATGTTCCTGTGTTTGAGCGACACGGGCATGCTCAAAAAAATAGACATGTAATGCCACAAAAAGTGCACGCAGGCTCTTCAGTTCGCAAGCATTGGTACGAGAATGCAGTCACAAATACGCTGCAGAGCTATAGCGCATCTTTATGTGAAAACAGCATTCTCAATTTGGGTTTGGGGGGGGGGGTGTAGGGAAGGATACTGAACACGACTGAGAGAATGAAAAGTGAATAAAAAAAAAAACTAACCTTTACAAGTATCATAAACTACACCGGCTGTTACACACTGAAATCAAATTTATGTTTTTATTATAAAATAGTAAGAATAACAGCAGTTTATGTCTCAAAACTGATTCGCGCGGGATCGAACTCATGACCTTTTGAATACTAGGCAGCGGCTGATACCATTATGCTACCGTGGCAATTGTAATAAATATGTGTCAATGTGGCATACTAAGGTGGCTTTTTTCTGCAGTTATATTTTTGAATAAAAGCATACTTGTTCTGTTATATTTCTACCTTTTGTAAATGTGTTTGATATTTGGACTTCAAGCTTCATACATTATATAGTTTATGCTTACATTTTGTCATTTACTACTACAATATGAAAAACATTTCTGTTTTAAAAATGTGTTTACACGGATTACTGTAGAAACAGAACACACGTGAAATGCGTGTATTCCAAATAATGATCTATTATTTACACTCTAAAACTCCACTTCACTCCCAGATAATCAAGGTATGAGCTGGGAGAAGTTTGTGCACGTTCTAAGTCGTTGGGGGGATGGAATAGCCGGCTACTTGCAGCTTTTCTTTTATCAGCACATTTAGATTAACAAAAGACGCTGGCGGAGAGGTGAGAACTGTTTTGAGAAGCGATTTAAGGTGGGACGGACCTACGAGTTTTTTGGTAGGCTCTGGTAATTCTAGTGTTAAGCTGCTCCCGATGTGCTTGTGCATGACATGACCCCGCCACATTAGCCCAGACCCATCGGGTCGGGCGGCCCGAATCGAGAGGTTGTGAACCCGGAAAAGAGCATCAGCGTCGGCTTGGAGGTTACCCCGGCAATAAGTGACAGTAAACTTGTAGGGCTGCAAGTGCAAAAACCACCTAGTGACCCGAGGGTTTGAGTCCCTGTGGAGAGCCATCCACTGGAGAGCAGCATAATCTGTCACCAGGGTGAATTCTCGACCCAATAGGTAGTACCGCAGGTATGTCACCGCCCACTTAATGGCCAGGGCTTCCCGCTCCACCGCCGCATACCTGGTCTCCTGGTCCAACGGTTTCCGGCTGAGGTATATCACGGGGTGCTTGACACCATCGATGCTCTGGCTCAGCACGGCACCTAGGCCTGTGTCCAAAGCATCGGTCTGGAGGAGAAAAGGAAGAGAAAAATCAGGTGTTCTCAAAACAGGTGCCATCGTGAGGGCCATCTTCAAGTCACTGAATGCTCGCTCTGTCACGCTATTCCACACCACATGATAAGGGGTCCATTTCTTTGTCAAATCTGTCAAGGGTGTGGCCCTCTCAGAAAAGCAAGGCACAAACCGGTGATAGTAACTTGCTAGTCCTAAGAAAGCTTGCACCTGCTCCTTGACTAATGGCCGGGGCCATTCTAGGATGTCTTTGACACATGGCACACCCTCTCGCTCGGCCAACAATTTGGCTGGAGGACCAAATAGTCCATGAGCCCTTTCCTGTCTTTAACCTCGTAGGGGCCCTGCCAATGAGCCAGTAATTTGGAATGGGAAATGGGTACAAGCACCATTACACGGTCTCCCGGCTGAAACTCACGTAGGGAGAAATTCCTATTATAATTCCGGGCCTGCGCTACTTGAGCCCGAGACATGTGTTCCTTTAGGAGGGGCCGGATTTTCTCTAGTCTATCGCGTAACTATGCAATATGTTCTAGGATGTTGGTGGAGGGAAGGGCCTCCCCTTCCCAGACTTCTTTCAACAACAACAACAACATTTATTTATATAGCACATTTTCATACAAAAAAAATGCAGCTCCAAGTGCTTTACAAAATGAAGAATAGAAAAATAGAAGACACAATAAAAAATAAACATAAGTCAACATTAATTAACATAGAATAAGTAAGGTCCGATGGCCAGGGTGGACAGAAAAAACAAAAAAAAAACTCCAGAGGCTGGAGAAAAAAAAATAAAATCTGTAGTAAAATCCAATATGCCCCAGTGTTGGCGTCCGTAAAAGAGGTCAAAAGGGGAAAACCCCGTGGAGGCCTGTGGCACCTCCCGGTAGGCGAAAAGCACCAGCGGTAAAAGTTGGTCCCAGTTTCTACCGTCCATCTGACTACCTTGCGCAGCATCTGTTTCAGGGTCTGATTAAAGCGCTCCACCAGCCCATCTGTCTGTGGATGGTATACTGACATCCATAGATGCTTAATTTGGAGTAACTTGGCAACTTGCCTGAACGTATCTGAAGTAAAGGGCGTGCCTTGGTTACATAAGGACTTCTTTGGGTATGCCCACCTGGGAAAAAAGAGCTACTAGTTCCCGTGCGATGTATTTTGAATTGGCAGCTCGCAGGTGAACCGCTTCGGGATATCGAGTTGCATAGTCAACCATCACCAGTATATACTTATGGCCTCACGTCGAAGGCTCTAGGGGTCCTACTAGATCAACACCAATCCTTTCAAATGGCATGTCTATGATGGGAATCGGGACAAGAGGAGCGCGGTCCCTCCGAGGAATCTGACGCAGTTGACAGACTGGGCAAGACTAACAAAAGCGTTGGACCTCCTCATTGATCCCGGGCCAGTAAAACCGGAGCTTCACTCTCACCAGCATTTTTTTGGCCCCGAGGTGGGCGCCTAAGAGGTGGGCATGTGGTACTTCACACATTTGCCGCTGGTAGGTCCACGGGACTAACAGCAAATTCCGCACCTCACCTTCGTGTTCTGCAACTCGATGCAACAATTCATTGTCTAAAACAAAGTAGGGTCCTGGTGGTGTGGAATCATCTAACGATATGTCATTCGCGGGCACAATAGCATTCCAGGCAAACTTCAGGGAATCATCGTTCCACTGTACTCTTTTTAAAGTACGCTGACGTGAACCGAAACTGATAGTCCATGCCAGCGAGTGGATCAGGGATAGCCTCATCTCGACCCAGAACCCCCACCAGTTGGACTTCTGGGGTGAGGTCCGTAGCTGAAAAGGGCCCACCCGGCTCATACACGCCATCACCAGTCCCCGAAGAGCATGGCGCGGGAGCAGCTAAGAGGGGCACTTGCCCGTCCATAATCAGACCTAACTTGGGTTTTGGAGTGGTAACAGTTCTACTGCATTTATTTTCTGACCAGTCTTGTCCCAGTATCACCAGGAAATGGGGCTCGGGCAGCACAGTGACGAGCATCTCCCTAGGCTCCACCTCCCAGGTTATGAAGCACCTTGCAGACCTGTATGACCTGGTCTTCCCATGTATACAAGTAACTCTCGTGTTTGGAGCTCTCCACTGTTGCGGTAAAACGTAACAGTGAGCAACAATGGTAATGTTACTCCCGGAATCGAATAACGCCACCACCGAATGCCCATTTATTAACACCACTCCCGTATTATTAATCGCCAGGGGATTAGTCAGAGCACAATTTCTCTCACCCTTGGCCCAGCTGCAGTCCATCGGTTCCTGGTTGAGGGGACAGGAGGTGATGATATGCCCCACCTCGCCACACTTGAAACAGCGCTTCAGGGCGGGCACCCTGTCCCTTGGTTTAGCCAGAGCCTCAGTAGCGCGGCGGGTGTGCTCCGAGGTGACCACCCGTCCCCGTCGAACCCCGTGAGCCGGTTTCTCAGACTCCCCGTGTTGGTTCACCACCAGCTGTCGCTCGAGTACCTCCAAAAGGCCATCCATGTCCTTAAACGGATGCCTCTGGACCTGCTGGGCGAGGTAGTCTGACATAGCATGTATAAATGCTTCACACACGACCTGCTCGACTACCTGGCGAGCCTGATTAATGTCTGGCCATAGCCAGCGACCGATCTTGCCCCAGAACTCAAAGGCCTGTGCTCTAGCCAGGCCCTGGGGTTGAATTTCCAGTGCCGCCATTCCCTTGCCTGCTGGCCGGAGGTTACGCCATAGCGTTTATAGATCTCAGCCTTAAGGAGGTTGTATTGGGTGGCTACCTCCTCGGGAAGGTCATGATAGGCCCATTGCACCGGGCCCTTCAAGTAGGGGGCTAGAATGGACGCCAACTCCGCCCGTGGCCACTGGTTACGGGTGGCCGTTCTCTCGAAAATTGAGAGGTAGGATTCTATGTCATCCGCCTCAGAGAGGGGAATGATAGGAGGAGGTGGAGGTCATGCGGGCTCTGGCTTTACCATCTCTGTCGCTGCCAGCCATCTCTTCGTCTCCGCGAGCTCCGCCTTCGTGGCCGCCTGGTCCAACTGGAGCGCCTGGAGCTCGTTGGTCATAGAGGTTAGGACCGTGTTCAAATCCTGCCCTTCTGACTTTGTTTATCAGGCTGTATCCTGCCGGCTACGCCACTGTAATAAACAAGACAAAACAGGTCAAGGTTTGAGTTTTTAGCCCCATACACTGTAAATCAAAGGTCCAAATGCTTTTCCAAGAAATCATAAGACAAACAAGGGATGGGAGGACGGACAATTTAAAGAGCTGGACTGGAAATTAGAAATGTGGAATGCTGGGAAGGCGTGGTAGTGGATGGGTAGCGGACGTCATCAGTGTGGGACCAGAGGGAAGAAAGGATCCCGGAAGTTTTGTTGTTTTGGTTGTCCGGGCAGGATTATGGTGGCGGCGCTTCTTCTTTTCTACGGGAAGAGAGAGAGAGAGGTTAGTACCCCACCATTGTCCCCGGGCACGACTTGTCGCGATGCGCAGCAAGTCTTTAAGCTGCTCCCGATGCACTCGTGCATGACACATGAAACGAATGAACACAAGCTGAGGTCCATTTTCTTTCTGCAATTTATAAGGTAACTCAGTCCACTGCAGCAAGCATTGTGCTTCAGATAGTTCTATACTCTACCCAGTTAATCAGTACAATAGGTAAAAAAATCAAGACAATCACACATTGAAAAGGCAACTCTACAAAGACCTAAAATAGAAAATGGCATGGCACTACCTAACTTTATTACTGAGTGGCTAATATAGAAGCTAATAAGACCTGGAAATTGACACAAATTGATGAATATACACAAGCCTGGTCCGCAATAGAAATAAAATCTTGCTGTACTACTTTATATATCCTGCTTTGTGCCCCAGTAAATACAAATTATCTTCAGTATACCAATAATCCACTTGTCCATCAATCACTCAAAATATGGAACCAATGCAGGAAGCACTTCAAGGCAGAGAAGCTTTTATCTATTGCACCTCTCCATGATAATTACCTTTTTCCACCCTCTCAAGCCTACACAGTATTTAATGTTTGGAAAACATTCTGGATTAAAACACTTAGAGAATTGTATATAGATAAGGTCTTTGTATTTCATTAACAATTACAATTCAAATTTAGCATCCCATCAAGACAATTTTTCCACTACTTTCAAATATGAAACTTTGCTAAAAGGAACCCAGCCAATTCCATTCCAGAAGAAATACTGATCAGTCTCAATAATATATAATTTTTTTTTAAATCTCTTCCTTGCAAAGGTCCTAGGTACAGTAGGGAAAAAGATCTATCACTTAATATTTTAGAAAAGGAGAGGAAGGCAGTCATGCATAGAATGTAGTCTTGCTCAATATACACAAAGCAATCATTTAACTTAAAATCTTTTATCGTTCATATTTATCATGTTTAAAATTGTCCAAAATGTATTGAGAGTAATATCCAACATGCAACGTTGCAATCTAGCTCCAGCCTAATTGGCTCAAATATTTTGGAAGTGCACCAAATTAACTTAATTTTGGTGAAAAATCATTAAATGCCTATCAGACAGCCTTGGTGTCACAATCACAATCATTCCTAACCTAGTAACCTAACCCAGTAACCCATTGACAGCTGTATTTGGTGTACTCCCAGATGGGTTTAAAGTGGAGAAGGACAAATTGATTGTAATTGCCTATACCACACAACTAGCACACAGACTTATATTGATACTTATAAGTATCTGATATTTATTTTATTTCATACAGTTTAATGATAAGTGATGAGTTTCATTAATGTTATGCTGTATAGTTTATTAAAGAAGGCGGTGCACAGGAGCAGCAAGAGATTTTGAAAGCTCTTTTCCTGCATGCCTGTTGGTGAATTAATATGTGCAGCTTTATCTAGTTTTCCTATAATTCACAGCAGTTTCTTTTTTTTTGTCACTCCTCTTAGAGCTTGTTTTGTAGTTCAGCACTTTGTGATCAAGGAGAAGCATGACCTAAGAAAGCATATGACATATGGGTTGAAGGCTGTTTTGTATGTAGGTGTGGGAGTTGAAAAGAAGCACAGGTTTTAGTTAAACATTACTTTATAGATGAAACGTTTCTGTCTGGCAGGTATGCTTTTGTTAATACATCAGCTGGGTATCTGTTTCTGTTCCAGT
The DNA here is from genome assembly GCA_026402145.1 of Polypterus bichir lapradei. Taxonomy (NCBI): domain Eukaryota; kingdom Metazoa; phylum Chordata; class Cladistia; order Polypteriformes; family Polypteridae; genus Polypterus; species Polypterus bichir. Next base: position 321,732 of record JANRMT010062805.1, read on the forward strand.
CTCAAAAGATATATAGGCATTTTATCCTTGAAGAGCGGGGCATCTACTTTTATGGAGATTTTGAACTAAAGTATTATATTCTGTTAGGTGTGGAAGATAGGGGGCACAATTCAGCAGTTCCCAAAACAGCAAAAAATGGACACGCAGTCATACACCTGCATCTTTACTTCTCATTATCTGTTAAAATTGCATTAATTAAATACATTTTTGAAATATGCTGCTTCAGTGTGTGTCTGAAAATGTGAGGCTGGAATTCACACCTCAATATTCTAATGTATTCTGAGAAGCAAGGTTAACTCTTCCTTTTTTCAAAGGAAATACAAAATGTTTTTTGTTTTACCAGCATCCTGTTATTTCTGTCCCCCTCATTTTATTTATCATGTTTTTTTAATTGCAACACTTCTTGTATTTAATCAATTTGTTTCTTTTTGGTTTTCATTTCTGTATGTCAGTTTTGCATTGCATTCTCATAATCAGAATGCTTCTGTTCATTTCATTTGTGAAACCTTCACAGCAGACTGATGGTTACCTGATCTGATTCAATCAGTGTGGAGACTATAGCATGTAATAATCTGAGGAAGCCCATTTTTCATATTAAATGTAAAATAACATGCAAAGTTCCCTCTAATTGTTGTGGGTTGTTTGCAGTAAAAAAAAAATTAAATCCCAGTCCAATGAGTTTCAAGTCAAATGTACTAATATACTGGGTGTATTAAAAATACTAAACAAAATACTGATACTTTTTTTTTTTAATACACAATACAAATAAGTGAACATTACCTTAAAATTTCAATGCTAACTTTACATTTTAAAAAATTAACTACCCCGGGGTATACACTAACCACATGTGTATTTTAACAGATAGATAATAAAGAAAAGTTTGCAAGTTTAAATTATTTTTTTTCAATGTGCAGTATATTGCTATTGGAAATTCAAACATAAAATTCATTGTGTTAAATGAAAGATAGAGATTATAATTAATTCAATGTAATAAACACTTATATGAAAAGTCATTTGGCTAAATTCACATTCACAATTTGCAATGCATGGCAGGAAAATTCCTCAAATATCCACAAAATTAATTAATTGTTCCTTTTGATAAGCAAATGTCACATGTGGAAAAAATGAAAGCAATTTGGTTTTGATTTTTTCAGCGACTGAAAACATGGGGACTTGCCTGTAAAAGTTTTTTTTTTTTTTTTTAGGAACAAATCCTTTTTAAAATTTGAAGTTTGACCTCATCAATCCTACTGATTATTGCAATGTATTCATAAGCAGACCACTGTTGGATTTTATCTTCTTGAGACTTGTTTCACCAATAGTGCAAACAGGATATTTATAAAATCAGTTGGCACTTGCTGAGAGCTGAAGTCCTGGAGAGAATTTGCTTTATAACTCCCTAAAATGAGTTGCCTTAGATACTGTCCTTTGATACTGCTTATTTTCCCTAGTGCTAGACAATCTGATTAAAGAGTGGGAAACCTTACTTTCTGAAGTAGCATGAATGTAGTGAGAAGTCAAGCAAAATGACAGCTTTTATTGGCTAACTAAAAAGATTACAATATGCACGCTTTCAAGGCAACCCAGGCCCCTTCTTCAGGCAAGATGTAAACCTTAAGAAGGGGACTGAGCTCCCTCGAAAGCTTGCATATTGTAATCTTTTTAGTTAGCCAATAAAAGCTGTCATTTTGCTTGACTTCTCACTACATTCATAATGGCTAACATGGTACAACACCCTAGTACTGAAGTAGTAAAGAAGTTACAATAGCACTGATATTGAGTCATTCTAAACTATTTTAACTACTTGATATTTGGAGTTTTTAATTTGTTGTAGTATTTACAGCATAAAAGAAATCATTATCTTCATTATTCTTTAAATGTCTGCTGGTGCTTTACCATAGTCATTTAATCTGCTTTCTAATATGTCTTTAACATCAGAAGACCTTGATTTGTCAAACAGCACAACACATGTGGTTTGGCAAACAAAGTCTAACAGCTTCTCCCGCACGCAAGACAGAATGTGCTAGGAAGAAAAAAAAAAAAACTGCTCAATGTTAGCTGCATTTTCCCCTGCTTTGCTCACAGATTTTTTTCTTTGAAGAATAAGGTTTCAGCTTAGAGAATTTGCTGAAAAATAAACTGACCTTTTTGATTTTTGCTGCATTTCAGTGTTACATCTGTCTCACTGAAGACAAGCTGCTGATAAACATGTTATGAAGTCTTTTTTAAATTTAAATAAATTTGATCTGAAACAATGAACTGTGCTTGTGTGGATAATTTGTGGCAGGGTTAGCTAATTATCCAAATGACATGTTCATCTATGTTTAGAGCTTGTTTTTCACTCCAGGACCATTGTTTTATTGGACATTATAGCCAAGCCACTTTTCTTGATGGGGACAGTCATTAATTACTTTTTCTCATGAATGAGTCAAGATGCACATTAACTGTGTTTTAATCACTGTGAATGTGAAAGGATTCCAAGCATAATTTTTTTTTTTTCATCCAGTTATTGTGGCAACCTCTAACAGAAAAATAGTGCTTATTTTGTGCCAGTTCATTGCATGCTGCTGAAAAGATAATTTTGTATTTCACTTTTTTACAGTATGTGTGTTGGTTCCAGGTGTGCATAAGGAACAGTAAATGCGGTCTATGTGTTGGCACTTTACTATTTTGTATCAATATTTTTGTCCCATGATGTTTCTGCCCAGTGTCTAGTCTTTTCTTATATTGAAATTATTCTCTCTATTTCTAGAATATAACCTAATCGAGGTACAGCCATGCAGGAACCAGACTCAGAGAAAATGCGACTGCAAGCCGGGATATATGTGTACCTATTTAATGTCTTCTACTTGCCTTACCTGCACTCCCATCGTCATCCCAGGTAAGGAATAAGGTTTCCTTGAGAGACAAATATCTCTAAAACTAGAACTGGAAAGAATGATGCTTATTATTTATATGGGTAAACCAAAAAATACATACACACAAACAGATTCAACACCGACTGACAAAATCATATGTACCCTGAAACTTATACCTGGAGGAAGTGAACGCAGAGGCACATTTACACTTCTTAAAGAAAGGCAGTTGGATAAGAAAGAATTTTGACAGATCAGGTGAGTGCAAACACGTTGCTTCTGGTAGGGGTTTATGGTTTATGACACACTGTCACATGCACATCTAAGAAACTTTGAATAACTCAATCTGACAGTAATTTCCCAAATTAAAAAAAGTGAAGGGGAGTGGGCTATCAAATAAATCTCACTTCTCCTTGCTGACTGCAAACAAAAAACCTTACTCTAGCACTCCCTGAGTGGTTCTGTTCTGTATACCTTCTAGAATGTTGCCTATTTAGGCTTTGAATACTCCTACAGGTCATGTTGATGTATGACAGCTGGGGGTCGCAAAGTTAAAAGTGACACAGAGATTAACAAAAAAAAAAAAAAAAGAAAGGGAAATGATGTATGTGTAGGTGTGTAGAAGCTTGGACTTGTAAAATGTTTTGAAATGAAGTTAGCAAGTGTCTTTCATGTGCAGTAACTTTGTACTATGTGTAAAGCTTACATGAGAAAAATTCAAAAAACGTGTTTTATACCTTCAGCTTAGTTTTATCTTATTAGGTTTCATTCTGTATTGGGGATTATTTGCTGTTTTCTATGTTCAGCAGAATAGCATTGCAGGTAGTGTCACTAGTTCTTACTTTAATTTTTTCATGGGCAATAATATTTATGCATATTTGTATGATTTTTTTTGTGTTTTGAAATATATTGCAATTGTGCACTTTGCAATTTAGTGTTCCTTGCAATCAACTGAGGTCATTAATATGGCACTAATACCTATTAATATTATGTTATGGTCATAAATACACTGAAACCCTTGCATATCTGTCTTCCAATGCTTTCTCCAGATGATTCTATCTAGAAGTAAATCCCAGTCAAATAAATCAAAATGTGGAGAACAGAGTCCTGCTAATATAATTAGTTTCTAAATGTTGTGTTCACAATAAAACTAATTAAATCTTTTGTGCAAAATCTGCTCTGCTCCTTCTGTTCCTTACAATATCAGTTCTCTTTATATTCATTTGTTTAGGCCAAAAATATAAAACAGCATTTTCCACCATTTATACCCTTCAAATCTGAAATAAGCCTGGTACCGTAGCTCCTTTCCTTTCATAAATATTTTTTCAAGAAGTCATGTAGTTAAACATTAATGTCATGTAGTTAAACAGTCAATGTCTAAACCGCTGGCAACAAAAGTGAGTACACCCCTAAGTGATAAATGTCCAAATTGTGCCCAAAGTGTCAATATTTTGTGTGGCCACCATTATTTTCCAGCACTGGCTTAACTCTCTAGGGCATGGAGTTCACTAGAGCTTCACAGCTTGCCACTGGAATCCTCTTCCACTCCTCTATGACAACATCATGGAGCTGGTGGATGTTAGAGACCTTGCGCTCCTCCACCTTCCGTTGAAGATGCCCCACAGATGCTCAATAGGGTTTAGGTCTGGAGACATGCTTGGCCTGTCAAGCACCTTTACCCTCAATTTTTGTTTAGCAAGGCAGTGGTCATCTTGGAGGTGTGTTTGGGGTTGTTATCATGTTGGAATATTGCCCTGCGGCCCAGTTTCTGAAGGGAGGGGATCATGCTCTGCTTCAGTATGTCACAGTACATGTTGGCATTCATAGTTCCCTCAATGAACTGTAGTTCCCCAGTGCCGGCAGCACTCATGCAGCCCCAAACCATGACACTTCCACCACCATGCTTGACTGTAGGCAAGACACACTTGTCTTTGTACTCCTCACCTGGTTGCTGCCACACATACTTGACACCATCTGAACTAAATAAGTTTATCTTGGTCTCATCAGACCACAGGACATGGTTCCAGTAATCCATGTCCTTAGTCTGCTTGTCTTCAGCAAACTGTTTGCGGGGTTTCTTGTGCATCATCTTTAGAAGAGGCTTCCTTCTGGGACGACAGCCATGCAGACCAATTTGATGCAGTGTGCGGCGTATGGTCTGAGCACTGACAGGCTGACCCCCCACCCCTTCAACCTCTGCAGCAATACTGGCAGCACTCATACGTCTATTTTCAGAAGACAACCTCTGGATATGACGCTGAGCACGTGCACTCAACTTCTTTGGTCGACCATGGTGAGGCCTGTTCTGATTTTGACCTGTCCAGTTAAACCACTCTATGGTCTTGGCCACCATGCTGCAGCTCAGTTTCAGGGTGTTGGCAATCTTCTTACAGCCTAAGCCATCTTTATGAAGAGCAACAATTCTTTTTTTCAGATCCTCACAGAGTTCTTTGCCATGAGTTGCCATGTTGAATTTCCAGTGACCAGTATGAGAGAGTGTGAGAGCGATAACACCAAATTTAACACACCTGTTCCCCATTCACACCTGAGACCTTGTAATACTAATGAGTCACATGACACTGGGGAGGGAAAATGGCTAACTGGACACAATTTGGACATTTTTCACTTAGGGGTGTACTCACTTTTGTTGCCAGCGGTTTAGACATTAATGGGTGTGCGCTGAGTTATTTTGAGGGGATAGCAAATTTACACTGTTATACAAGCTGTACACTGACTACTTTACATTGTATCAAAGTGTCATATCTTCAGTGTTGTCCCATTAAAAGATATAATAAAATATTTACAAAAATGTGAGGGGTGTACTCACTTTTGTGAGATACTGTATATTAGTTTCAGTTTTAGTTTTAGTAATTATGGTACATAATTATGCTACTATGGAGTTTAGTTTTTGTGTCACAATGAGATAGGACTGTACACTTAACGGGTTTGGATATAATATGACTTTAATGTTAGTGGAAGCTTACTACAACACAGTTTACTATTTGGTTTTGTTTTTGTCTGATAAAAACAAGCATAAGCAAAACCAGGTACCGAATATGAACAATTTTACACAATTTTATAATTTTTTAAATATTTTCTATGTCATTTGTGTTGAAAAACTCTGCGCTGATTGTTGGCACTTTTTCTTTTGCTTTTATTGCCCAGAATGGGCCAATTTGTAATGAAATTTAGGTGAATTTTAAGGTGTGAGGTTTTTTACTCTAAATGTCTACAGCACACAACATATCCTACTCCAACGACAATGTGTTTATAATGAATGCCTTAAATATTGGGCTTTGTTATTTGCTACCATATTGATATTGATCTCTGATTCCATCTCTATTCCATTTTGCCATCTGCAGGCCTGAAAAGATATCAAAAATTAGAAAACAGAATCTACTGTGTTCTGACTGGTGTGATCATGGGGGCTTAGGAAGAATGGGACTCTTAGGCTTGAATCAGTGTGCAGACCCCACCATCTATATTGAGGGAAACAAGGAAAAACAAGCATGTAGTGTCAAAGTTAGGGGCAGTGAGACTTGAATAGCCCACGCATAACAACAGTAAACCCATAATGAGCAGAGCAAGAGCAGGTAATAAAACTAATGACTAATGAGACAGCATCTGAGATTAAGAAAAATATATACATTATCTAAATCTGTTTACCCAGAGCAGGATCACAGGAAGCTTGGTGCCTACCCCAGCAGGTTTGGATGCAAGGCAGGAAAAATCCCTGATATGCAATATGTGTGATATGGCTGATGTTAAGAACAAAACGAATATGATGTTTCAGCTATTTATTTTGAGTGAGAGAGACACATTGAAAAAATAAGAAAGATATTTTAAAACATAATTCTGCTACTGGATTATTCTCACGATATCAGGTATTTTGAGCTGTGAATATTAACTAAAAAGATAAATTAATAAATATAGCATAAATACAAAAACACATTAGTATGTTTAGCTTTTCATCCCTTGGCAGACTCTCTTTGTCTACCTACCTGTAGTTCAGTAGTGACATTACCAATTGTGGAATTTTACAAGGTTTGTATTGCTTCGTTGTTAAACGACATTTTTAAAGCAACGTGCTGATCTTCTATGATAACCATCAGTCTCTTGATCAGTCCGTTTAATTTTCAAAAATCAGGAGTGGTCTCCCCTAGACTTTCTTGTGTACTCAGATATGGGGATGGATATTTGAGGAGTAAACCGCAAGACAATGATTATATTATGTACATTAAAGAACCATCAACAAAAAATCAAATCAAATTAATATTATAAAAAATTTATTATAAAAGTAAAGTTGAATAAATCGGACTCTGCAGCAGCATGAATAAAAAAATCGAATATGTGTTCAGGTAAAGTACTACTTCCTGTTGATGGATTTGGCCCAAAAGTTAATACAGATCAACAATTTTGGTGTAACAACCATATGCCAAATTTCATCCATCTATCTAGTTGCGTTTTTGAGTTATCGTGTTTACACACATACGCACACATACATAATTCCAAAAAATAATAAATAATAATAAATAATAATTAATAATTAATTAATAATAAATTTCGGACTCGGGGAGTTCTAAAACATCAAGATTCATCAAAATATCAAGGTTGAATTTTTTTCATGATTACCATACTTTCTCTATACTTTGTGTGCGAAATGGCAGGTGATTTGCTGTCAACAAACAGCAGGCACCTGAGAAATAAACTGAAACGTTACTCACTCAGGATTTTTCTGTCCATACGCTTAAGTTTTTGTTAACCAGCACATTCCAATTCCAAGCATTTGAATTACATCTTGATATACAACAAGTGCAAAGAAAGGCCACACGTAAATCGCTTTCTATTCCACACGTTTTACGCGCGTATTCAGCTTGCTCTGTCACCACAAATGCTATGTGCACACCCGCCCACTGTCACCAGCCGCCAATCACTGGATGAATATGTGTGGGCGGCTCGTGGTGGATGACTTTCAGTTTTAGAGTTAAAAGTTATAAGGGTTAAAAACTAACAGCAAGAATATTCATTCAAAAATGAAAACTAAAATTATTTTTAGTAAATTATTATTTTATTTCAGTTAGTCTTTCCAGCTACTTTAATAGTTTTGTTTAGTTTTAGTTTTTCATTTTGGTTTTGTTAATTAGTTTATTTCAGTTTACGAAAATGTTTTTTTAATAATATTTTCAGTTTTGATTTTAGTTTTTGTTAACTATAATAACCTTGCTCCCTAAACTCAACCTTGCATTCTTCCTTTTTCAACTTCCACCATTTGATCCTTGGCTCTGCCCTCACTCTCTTCCTCTTCTTGATCTCCAACATCATTCTACAGACCACCACCCTATGTTGCTTAACTACACTTTCCCCTGTCGCCACTTTGCAGTCTTCAATCTCCTTCAGATTGACTCTTCTGCATGGGATGTAATCTACCTGTGTGCATCTTCCTCCACTCTTGTACGTAACCCTATGTTCCTTCCTTTTCTTAAAATATGTATTCACCACAGTCATGTCCATCCTTTTGGCAAAATCCACTATCCTCTGACCTTCTTCATTCCTCTCCTTGACACCATACCTACCCATCACCTCCTCTCCTCCTCTGTTCCTTTCACCAACATGTCCATTGATATCTGCTCCAGTCACCACTTTCTGTCCCTTGGATACACTGTTCATCACTTCATCCAATTCACTCCAAAAATCTTCTTTCTCATCCATCGCACACCCAACCTGCGGGGTATATGCACTAACAACATTCATCATCACACCTTCAATTTCCAGCTTCATAATCATTACTCTGTCTGACACTCTTTTCACTTCCAAAACACTCTTGACCAACTGTTCCTTCAGAATCACCCCAAGCCCATTTCTCCTCCCATCCACACCATGATAGCACAATTTGAATCCACCTTCGATTCACCTGGCCTTACTCCCCTTTCATTTAGTCTCTTGCACGCACAATATATCAAACTTCCTTCTCTCCATCATATCTGCTAACTCTCTCCCCTTACCAGTCATACTGCCAACATTCAAAGTTCCTACCCTCAGTTCCACTCTCTTTACCTTCCTCCTCTCCTCCTGCCTCCGGACACGTCTCCCCCCCTTCTTCTCCTTCTTATTCTTTTTCTTCGGCCAACAGTAGTTAATTTCCGCCAGCACCCTGTTGGCTAACAGTACTGTTGGCGGTCGTTGTTAACCCGGGGTTCGACCAATCTGGTATGGAAATATGTATTGTTGTCCACATATTGATTTGGCAAAATTATACACCGGATTGCCCTTCCTGACGTAACCCTCCCCATTTATCCGGGCTTGGGACCAGAATGAAGAAACACACTGGTTTGTGCATCCTTTATATTTAAAAAATTATGGATACTGTATAAAAAAAATATGCTGTCCATCAAGAAGGCTGACACTTTCAAAAATTTAATTTTTATGCAGTACTTAATTCCAATAATCCATCACATTTAACTGAAATCTGTGATTTCTTTAATTCAAATTTTACATGTTCAATAAGTACCTCAGGAGAGCCATATAAAATGATTGCATTTCTTAGAATCACAACCATTCTGCTACATGGCTTTTCACATCACAATTTCGAATATCAAAAAGTACATTGTTCATAATATAATGTTATAATATGAAGTAAATCTTATTTACATTAACACGTTTAAAACTTTGAAATCATAAAAAGACTCACAAGTATGTTAACAATATTTAAATGACAGAAAACATTGTTTTTTTTAGTTTGTTTATCTACTTATTGAAATTGTGGCTAAATAAGCATTTTGTTATTTCTTCAGAAAAGTTAGGAAATGTATGCATGGCATAACATTCAGGTGTGTTCACAGACCAGTTGAACAGCTTTTAAAGTGTTTTTAATATTTAATTTACTTAATCAAAAAGGCATTTTTCTTAGTGTGACATTTGATGGGGAATAATTTAGTGAAAACATTCATTGAAAATGTTGGTGTAAGCTTCTTGTAACTTAAGCTTAATATTCATATCAGAGTCTTCCCAGAAACACTAGGAACATTAGACAGGACCCCTCCCTGGACAGATGGCCAGTCTATCACATGGACAGTTCCTCATTGCCAATCATTGATAATGTGGCAGGAAAGCCCACACAGACATAAGAATAAACTGCAGGCTCTATGCAGTCAACAACCACGCTGAAAAGATGAACATAAGACACTGAATATTTGAGACAGTTTCTCTAAACACTGTGCCAACCCCAAGACCAAGGTTACAATACAATTTCTTTTCTAAATGGTTCGGTTTATTGGTTTAATGTATGCTTCTCACCAGTAAAGGATCGGCTATATTTCAGAATGAAAACAGTTTATACTAGTGTGAATAAACATTGACTTTTCATAGCATATATGAAGGCAATTTGTCATACATATTAAAAGAGTACATAATACTAGATAACTTCCTCAGCAATCATCTAGATAAACTGAATAATACAGTTAAACTTCAGTTTCAATTAACTTTATTATTTAACTGAATTGTACATGGTATATTTATCCATCCGCTGGTAATTGCATATATTTTCTGATACATATTAATTACATGCATGATTTGAATAATATTAATTTATTAATAAAGAAAAATAATTCACAGTGGGCCATCAAAAGTCAAAAATGTTTAGAAATACATGCTTAATCTCTTTTTATAAGGCATATCTCTTTTATATTGATGTAGAAATGTAATTTGATAATAATTGCATAGAAGTCATACCTCTCTATTATAAAAGGAAATTCTGGGACGAGACTTTTTCAAAGAGATCATTTCGAGTCCCATGAGATGAGACTTTTGCTAGAAGATTTTTTCAAGTTCCACACTCACCTCAACCACACGGTCCAATTACCTCAATTTGTGTGAATGCTTTTGTCAGACACAGTTCCTGCACTCTCACCTCTCATTCGTGTGAATGCTTTTGTCAGACACACGTTTTTAAAATGTTTACGTTTTTCCTAATTTTAAGTCGTTTATGAAAAGTCCTCCGTTTCATCCTCTAAAGAGGCTTTTCTGGACAGTATTGGCATACATACAATCTATTTGTTTCATTCATAATAGTCCATTTTTGAACAATAATTCTATACGTTCTAGGTGACACGTCAATGACTAAGCGAAGAAGAAAAGGCAGCACGTCAAAAAGAGGCCCAGTGTTGGAGAGAAAAGAATTCAAAAAGAACAATAATAATCTAAGTGTAAATTCGGAAAATTAGGAAAGAAATTATCAACCCTTACTAAGTGGAACTGAAAACCAAGCAGGGATGAAAATAAAAGACAAAGAGTAGAAGACAAAGGTTCAAAAACTTTGGCACGATACACATGCAGAGCAGGTTATAGATTATGAACGTAGTAAAATTCGGAAGGCATGAAAAACTGGTGGTAAAGATCGCATTAGCGCTAACAAACAGAAATTATTACTCAGTGAAATAACAACAGCGAAAAGAGATCGAATATATGGACACAGGTGATATTACAGAAGTATGTAGATATTGTTCGCTTTAAAGCTTAAATTGGTAACTTGTAGATTGTCTAATTCGTGTTGCCATCAGGGAAAAGTAGTGTTTTTCCCAGTGAAGAGGAGAATTAAAAGATTTGCTGTTTGGCATATGTTTTTACTGAAGTGTTACAGTAAAAGAGTAAGTTTAAAATGTATTTGCGTGTTAATTTCAAAGCCAAACAGAACGAAAACGTTTAACTCAACAAATAACTCTAACAAAACATGAAACATACATTTCTTTCAATTTATTACATTTTACTATTTTAAACTATGGTTAATTACTTACTGTAATGTAAAATAGTTAGTTCTATTATGCATATGTAACCGCTCCCATGAAAATAACAATCACTTAAAATTGTACATCTGGTTACCCATACCCGGGGGATGGAGAGCGAAGCGATCAGAGGGCAGAGCCCCCTAGTTATTAATAGGAAATAAGATGAACTGATGTGATATTGTTATATAATTTTAGATGTTTTCATTTTATTATTTTAGTTCTGTGTAAATCCGGTACCCAAGCTCAGGGAGAGAATGTAGAGTAGGGACTTTGTCACACTTAATATAACAAAGCTCAGGTGGCCTAGAATGGGCCACACTTGGCATACACAGACTGCCTAGAAGTAAAGATAAGAAGGTAGTATGTGCAGTGGTAATCTGATATTGATATCTGACAAAAAGGGACCCTCAGCCCCAACACCAGGAGACTGTAAACCCGTTTGTAAATTTATGCCAAAACAACAATGTGGACACTAGAAGTAGAATGATGACTGAAGTAGTGCTTTATTTATTTATTTTTTTGAGATGTGTGTTTTTTTGCAGGCTTTTACAAAACAATCTTACACTGGGTTTTCTTCTTATTGGTATAACTGCAGACTTGTGATTTTACACTCATGCCTTAACAGCTATGTCGCCTTACTTTTAGATAAAATATAAAGAGATCGATGCATACTTTGTCAGGGGCTGGAATTATTTTGTCCCTCACTCTTTTTGTATATTATCATAGTAAAGTAAACAATGGACTGGGTCCTGGGCCACATTATGTTACAGTCGCAGGGACCTGTATTTTACTTTAGACCTGATTTCTGTCTGTGAGGAGTTTGTATAGTTTCTCCATGTCTGTTTGGATTTTTCCCTAAGTATTCATCTGGAAGAAGTGTATCTCAGGTATACAGAAGTGAGGATGTGTGCATCTATGTGTGTATCCTGTAATGAACCGGCTCCCTATTCACACCTGGTTTTTGCCTTGTACCTGACACTTCTAAGACATACCCATACCGCAATCTAACCTTTAAATTAGTAAGTAATAAGTGATTCCAGGAAAACACAAATGAATGTTCTCCCCATATCATTATTGGTTCTTACTGGGAAAACTATTTTAATACCACATCCCAAATGTTTGATTTTCAAGTGATGTGGAGATTCTTATTTTAGGCCAGTTAAGGGTCTCCACCTGGGTTGTCTTTTGCTGTGGGTTTGGCTCTTGCTTTGCATCCGATCCTTCAGTAACAGAACAAGGGTGTTCTGAACATTGATGAATTGATCAATTTACAATATTTTCTTTCAGAAACTTTAACACTCTTCCTCTTGCTTAAGAGTTTCAAAATTATTATTATTTAGTATGTCCTGAAATGTATTCATTAAATTTACACCAGTAAATGTACAAGAATTAAAAATGTGCTACTTCCAAAAAGTAGTATGGTGTAAGTTATAGTTAAATTACACTTATTTGATGTTGTTTTCCTCAAGTGCATGACAGAAGAGGAGCTGTGAGCCTGTGATTCATCCAGCAGCACCATCTTGTGGTTTACTAAGAAATTCCCTACTCTTAATTTTGAATTGCATGTGATCACAAGGTTAAGAACCATCTACATGAGAAGGCAAAGCTATCAGCATGAAGTAGGGTACTGCCATCTAGTGATAAGTAGCCAACAATACAAAAAGTAGTCTCAAAACTACTCTTTATAGGTTTATAGAATTATATTTACACAGTTCAGAGAAATTCTTCCAGGTACAAGCTAATCTCCAGTGCTATAACTCTAGTCCATCTTACTAACAAACATGACAGTGACATTTAGTTATATAGAAAATTTAATTCTAAAGTCTAGCTCAAAATTCTTTACAAAAAATGACACTCACAAAAACAGAAAATGTAGGAATCCATAATGGAAGCAAAGGAAATGCAGGCAGTTTTAAAACCTGTAAATGGTCTTAACGTCGAAAGGCAGTGTGTGATTTTATATTACTTTTTAATGCTATTTTCAAATGGACTAGGAGGGTAAGAAAACAAAAACTTGTGCTGGGAAAATTAACATCTAAGAGCTCTATGGACAAAACACTTCCCAGCCCTTGCAGGGTATTCTGTAGTAATTTAATGTGACAAAGTTATCCATTAATATCATGGTAGATGAAAAGTCCTTGAAGATTTGGTGAGATTGTAATCATCATAGCCTAAGCATCATTCATTCTTTCCATCAAAAACTACAGAGTCTTTGGCCAGGTGACAGGATTTCTGAGTGTCATCACATACTTGATGCTAGAAAGAGAAATTAAAACTGCATACAGTGCATCTGGAAAGTATTCACAGCGCATCATTTTTTCCACATTTTGTTATGTTACAGCCTTATTCCAAAACGGATTAAATTCATTTTTTTCCTCAGAATTCTACACACAACACCCCATAATGACAACGTTAAAAAAGTTTACTTTTGATTTTTGCAAATTTATTAAAAATAAAAAAATTGAGAAAGCACATGTACATAAGTATTCACAGCCTTTTCCATGAAGCTCAAAATTGAGCTCAGGTGCATCCTGTTTCCCCTGATCATCCTTGAGATGTTTCTGCAGCTTAATTGGAGTCCACCTGTGGTAAATTCAGTTGATTGGACATGATTTGGAAAGGCACTCACCTGTCTACATAAGGTCCCACAGTTGACAGTTCATGTCAGAGCACAAACCTGACATGAGGCACAAATCTGGGGAAGGTTACAGAAAAATTTCTGCTGCTTTGAAGGTCCCAATGAGCACAGTGGCCTCCATCATCCGAAAGTGGAAGAAGTTCGAAACCGCCAGGACTCTTCCTAGAGCTGGCTGGCCATCTAAACTGAGCGACTGGGGGAGAAGGGCCTTAGTCAGGGAGGTGACCAAGAACCCGATGGTCACTCTGTCAGAGCTCCAGAGGTCCCCTGTGGAGAGAGAAGAACCTTCCAGAAGGACAACTATCTCTGCAGCAATCCACCAATCAGGCTTGTATGGTAGAGTAGCCAGACGGAAGCCACTCCTTAGTAAAAGGCACATGGCAACCTGCCTGGAGTTTGCCAAAAGGCACCTGAAGGACTCTCAGACCATGAGAAACAAAATTCTCTGGTCTGATGAGACAAAGATTGAACTTTTTGGTGAGAATGCTAGGCGTCATGTTTGGAGGAAACCAGGCACCGCTCATCACCAGGCCAATACCATCCCTACAGTGAAGCATGGTGGTGGCAGCATCATGCTGTGGGGATGTTTTTCAGCGGCAGGAACTGGGAGACTAGTCTGTATAAAGGGAATGATGACTGCAGCAATGTACAGAGACATCCTGGATGAAAACCTGCTCCAGAGCACTCTTGACCTCAGACTGGGGCGATGGTTCATCTTTCAGCAGGACAACAAGCCTAAGCACACAGCCAAGATATCAAAAGAGTGGCTTCAGGACAACTCTGTGAATGTCCTTGACTGGCCTAGCCAGAGCCCAGACTTGAATCAGATTGAACATCTCTAGAGAGATCTTCAAATGGCTGTGCACCGACGCTTCCCACCCAACCTGATGGAGCTTGAGAGGTGCTGCAAAAAGGAATGGGCGAAACTGGCCAAGGATAGGTGTGCTAAGCTTGTGGCATCATATTCAAAAAGACTTGAGGCTGTAATTGCTGCCAAAGGTGCATCGACAAAGTATTGAGCAAAGGCTGTGAATACTTATGTACATGTGATTTCTCAGTTTTTTTATTTTTAATAAATTTGCAAAAATCTCAAGTAAACTTTTTTCACGTTGTCATTATGGGGTGTTGTGTGTAGAATTCTGAGGAAAAAAATGAATTTAATCCATTTTGGAATAAGGCTGTAACATAACAAAATGTGGAAAAAGCGATGCACTGTAAATACTTTCCGGATGCACTATAAAAAAAAATAACAGGACAAGTTAAATATGGAGAGGTTGGTGATTAGGAGTATGCACTCATACAGCACGTTGCTACACCCTGAGATGATGCAGGTCCACTTCATGCTCTGTCTTCCGATTTGGGAGCCTCCTGAACCCAACACCGTCCATAGATATGACCGAATGAGCTGACAGATAGGGACAAACCACACATGGTGCAAGGGGATGGTGTAACAAGTGTTCCGTACTTTTATTAAAAAAACCAAAAAAAACAAAAGCAGTGTCCACAGTACAACGCTCAAAACCATCCATAAACACAAGTGAATAGTGGGGTATAAAAACAAACAAACAAAAAATCCATTAAAAGCAGAGGTTAAACCTGCAGTCACTGTCACCTTCATATCCCAGCCCACCTCCTTTTTGGTATCCCCGGCTCACCCATAACAAGTGCAGAAACTCAGCAGTCACAAACTTTATCCCCCAACCCCTGTCTTGGCGGCCTTCTCACAACACAGCCAGACCGTCTGAGGTTGGCACTCCTCCCGTCATCCTTATATAGCACCTCGCACACACCCACCACATGACAAACCACCTCAGGATCCCAAATTAGGACCCGAGCGCAGCGGTGAAACTGGTGACACCGCAGCAACACACTATTTGAATAGAATGGAACAGTGTGAGTTTTTTATTACAGTGGCTGGAGTGCCAATCCTGCCACCAACCCCCAAGATTTTCCTTGCAAGTTGGAGGTCCGGAATGACTGGGACTGTCAAGTTTGTGCTTTATGAAAGCAGCTCTGTCAAAATGCAGACCTTAAAACATGTGATTATCCAGTATTTACCGTAATCTCACTATAATAGATAAATGAGAAAAAGTACCAAAGAAAGTGTGTGTTTAGCAGTTTATAAAAATATACAATCACACTAGCCTGACATACCTCTATTGATAAATATTCCATATTTTTATTGCCTACAAGTTAAAGGCCACCTTATCAGTTTTTTTAACTTGTCAAAAAAATAAGAAAAAAATATTTAAAGAACTATACAAAGTACTAGACATCATACACTACATCAATAATTGACAGATCTACACATAATGTATGGGATCTGTGACAGCACAGTTATAACAATATGCACAGTATGTACAGATTTATGGTTTATTAGTACATCTTAAGGGGCAGCACGGTGGTGCAGTGGTAGCGCTGCTGCCTCGCAGTTAGGAGACCCAGGTTCGCTTCCTGGGTCCTCCCTGTGTGGAGTTTGCATGTTCTCCCCGTGTCTGCGTGGGTTTCCTCCGGGCGCTCTGGTTTCCTGCCAAAGACATGCAGGTTAGGTGGATTGGCGATTCCAAATTGGCCCTAGTGTGTGCTTGGTGTGTGGGTGTGTTTGTATGTGTCCTGCAGTGGGTTGGCACCCTGCCTGGGATTGGTTCCTACCCTGTGTTGGCTGGGATTGGCTCCAGCAGATCCTCGTGACCCTGTTTTCGGATTCAGCGGGTTGGATAAAGGATGGATGGATAGTACATCTTAATATGAATAAACACTATATTTTCCATTGCTTTCAGGTGTTCCAATCACTTCCATGGGCACAGGTGTATAAAATCAAGCACCTAGGCATGCAGACCTCTTCTACAAACATTTGTGAAATAATGGGTCACTTTCAGGAGCTCAGTGAATTCAAGCGTGGTACTGTGATAGGATGCCACCTGTGCAATAAGTCCATTTGTGAAATTTCCTCATTACTAAATATTCCACGGTCAGCTGTTAGTGGTATTATAACAAAGTGAAAGCAATTAGGAACAACAACAACTCAACCACAAAGTGGTAGGCCACGTAAAATCACAGAGTGGGGACAGTGCATGCTGAGGCGCATAGTGTACAAAAGTCACCATATATATATATATATATATATATATATGGTCACAAACTTGAATACGAGCCACAGCAAGGTTTAGGGCAGCCACCCATATATTGTTTTCCTGGCTGCAAAATTGCAAACAAATGGTAGCACTGGTGTGAACAAATCAGAGTCCAAAACAGAACTGAGGGAATAGGGGAAAGGTGGAGGTTTTTAAAGGTCAGGATAGGAAGTGACGTCAAAGGGGCCGGGACTGGATGGGTCTTCAACCATAGGCTCGGGCCCGGACATGACATCAAGGAGGACAGAACCAGAAAGGTCTTCATTCATAGGTTCTGACCCAAAAGTGACATCAACAGGGCCAGGTGGAATTTCCCATGAATTGTCTGCAGGAAAGCAAGAAAAAGAATCCGTGCACTCTGCCACATCCCAGTCTGATTCGGAATTGCCCTCATTCAAGCCCTTTAGCTGCCTCCCATGCGCACGTGTGTGACAATATATATACAGTGGAACCTCGGTTCACGAACGTCTCGGTACACGTACAACTCGGTTCATGACCAAAAAGTTCGCCAAACTTTTGCTTCGGTTCACGAGTACGCAGTCGGTATACGAACAAGCCAGTTTCCCTTTCGGTTTGTGCGCGCCGATGATTTCCGCACTTGTTGCATTGTTCTCGGTCAGACGTGCCTGCCTGCCTGCGCGTGCGTGCGTGCCTGCCTGCCTGCGTGTGCGTGCCTGCTTGCCTGCCTGCGTGTGCGTGCCTGCCTGACTGCACGAGAGAGAGAGCGAGCGCGTGCATGCTGCTGAGAGAGAGAGAGCGAGCGAGCGCGTGCTGCTGAAAGAGAAGGGGAGGGTGCGTGCTGCTGAGAGAGAGGGGGAGGGTGCGTGCTGCTGAGAGAGAGAGAGAGCGAGCCTGCTCCTGCAGCTGAGCAGGGAGCCTGGGTGTTTTGTGTCAGTGTTATTCAATGTTTTTACGTTAGTTTACTATTACACTGTGCATTCTATGGTGTAATTGACTATATTTGTGCTTAATCTTTAAAAAAAATATATTTACATACAGTTTGTACGGTCTGGAACAGATTAATTGTATTTATATACAATCCTATGGGGGAAATTGCTTCGGTTCACGACCAACTCGGTTTACGACCAGAGTTTTGGAACGAATTATGGTCGTGAACCAAGGTTCCACTGTATATATATACTGCTCAAAAAAATTAAATCAACACTTTTCAATCAGAGTATAGCATCAAGTCAATTAAACGTCTGGGATATTAATCTGGTCAATTAAGTAGCAGAGGGGGGTGTTAATCAATTTCAGCTGCTTTAATGAAATTAACAACAGGTGCACTAGAGGGGCAACAATGAGACGACCCCCAAAACAGGAATGGGTTAACAGGGGGAGGCCAATGACATTTTTCCCTTCTCATCTTTTCTGACTGTTTTTTTCACTAGTTTTGCATTGGCTATGGTCAGTGTCACTACTGGTAGCATGAGGTGATACCTGAACCCTACAGAGTTTGCACAGGTAGTCCAACTTCTCCAGGATGGCACCTCAATATGTGCCATTGCCAGAAGGTTTGCTGTGTCTCCCAGCACAGTCTCAAGGGCATGAAGGAGATTTCAAGAGACAGGCAGATAATCTAGGAGAGCTGGACAGGGCCGTAGAAGGTCCTTAATCCATCAGCAGGACCAGTATCTGCTCCTTTGGGCAAGAAGGAACAGGTTGAGCACTGCCAGAGCCCTACAAAATTACCTCTAGCAGGCCACTGATGTGAATTTCTCTTACCAAGCAATCAGAAACAGACTTCATGAGGGTGGCCTGAGGGCCCGATGTCCTCTAGTGGGCCCTATGCCCAACACCATAAAGCTTGATTGGCATTTACCATAGAATACCAGAATTGGCAGGTCCACCAGTGGCACCCTGTGTTTTTCACAGATGAGAGCAGGTTCTCCCTGAGCACTGTGACAGATCTGACAGGTCTGGAGAAGCTGTGGAGAATGTTATGCTGCCTGTAACATCGTTCAGCATGACCGGTTTGGTGGTGGGTCAGAGATGGTCTGGGGAGGCATATCCATGGAGGGATACAAAGACCTCCATAGGCCAGACAATGGAACCTTGACTGCCATTAGGTATCGGGATAAAATCCTTGGACCCATTGTCAGACCCTATGCTGGTGCAGTGGGTCCTGGGTTCCTCCTAGTGCATGACATTGCCTGGCCTCATGTGGTGAGAGTATGCAAGCAGTTCCTAGAGGATGAAGGAATTGATTCCATTGACTGGTCCCCACACTTACCTGACCTAAATCCAATAGAACATCTCTGGGACATTATGTTTCAGTCCATTTGACACCACCAGGTTGCACCTCAGACTGTCCAGGAGCTCAGTGATGCCCTTGTTCAGATCTGGGAGGAGATCCCCCAAGACACCATCTGTAATCTCATTAGTAGTATGCCCCAACATTGTCAGGCATCCATAAAAGCACGTGAGGGCCATACAAACTACTGAGGATAATTCTGAGTTGCTGTAATGAAATTTTGGACTAGCCTGCCACATAATTTTTTCACTTTGATTTTCGGGGTGTCTTTGAATTCAGCCCTCTGTAGGTTGATAATTTTCATTTCCATTAAACGATATGGCATCCTTTCATCCCTAATACCCAGTCCATATCAGTATTGATATCCAGCATGATTTTTTTCCCATTGAAATCTGATGTGTTTTTAAAGTGTTCCTTTAATTTTTTTGAGCAGTTTATATATATAGCCCTCACTGACTGACTGACTGACTGACTGACTGACTCACTCACTCATTCACTGACTCATCACTAATTCTCCAACTTCTCGTGTAGGTGGAAGGCTAAAATTTGGCAGGCTCATTCCTTACAGCTTACTTACAAAAGTTAGGCAGGTTTCATTTCGAAATTCTACGAGTAATGGTCATAACTGGAACCTACTTTCGACCATATATACAGCCGTAGCCTGCAGCTCGGTTGCAGTGTGAGGCAGAGTTGCGTCCCACATCATCATGCCTCCCACGTAATTGAGTGCCTGCCGATATAAAAGGTAAATATTCGTGGGTGAAGGACTGTGCTTATGCAAACGAAGATGAGATGGTCTAGTGTTTGGCACAAACTCAGCGAAAGTGCGAGAGAAACTTTTAAGTGCCGGGTCTTAGCTAACATTAAATAAAGCCGTGGACATCGCAAGATCACACAAGAGAGCGGCTCACGTAAACTGACTGTGAACGCAGTACGTAGAGAACAAGGAAGAGCTCCAAAGAGCGCTGAACAAAAAACGCATTACACAATTGAGAAGGCAGCAAAAGAATATGAAGCGAGTGACGCATA